>JAPDSC010165114.1:9876-32073 GCA_026290005.1 Latrodectus geometricus
TTTATGATACTTATTTTGTAAATATCATGAGTGTTAAGTTTGATAAATTTTATTTGAAATATGGTTCTTCATATTTCAAATTAAATTACTGTTTCCTTTAAGTATATTATATATTTTTAAGTATTATTGCATATACAAATATATTAAATACAGATACTTTTTTCGTAAAGAAAGTAATAATATTTATCTATTGAAAACTTAATGATAGACTATGATTATACTTGAAATCATATAGATTTCTGTTCTAATGATTTGTATATTTATTTTTCCAAAAAAGTTGAATTACAAATAACATACTGAAAAAAAATATTGGAACTAAATAATAAATATGTTTCATTCTTACAGGAATATTTAATTTTACTAAAAATAATTAAGTTATTAAGATTAATTGATATTTTTTATTTCCTTGTCAAATAATGAATATTTTAATGTGGACTGTAAAGTAACCTTTACATTGTACAAAAATAACAATACTCAATTTCGATGTATGTAATTTCTAAAATCACAGTAAAAAATTTACAAACAATTATCAAGATCTAGTGACATTTTTGTGTATCCTAGAGTTATCAGACGACCTTTTAATGGATACATTGAGTCAAAAAGTGTTTTATTTAATCCCTAAAACTGTTTTATTAATCTTAATTCCACGAAAGAAATTAAATCTTTTAGCACACATTTCAAAAAAATATTTTCTGCAGCAAGTTTCATTCATACTTTTCATTAATTTAAATGCATATCTTTCAAGAGCATATTAAATTTATAAGTTATATAACGACATGTTTACTTTCGACAATAGAATTTCTCTTAAATATAACATTTTCTGTAAAAATATTGTAAAATGGTTTTTTGTAAGCCTTTTTTACATATAAAGACATTTTTAAGAAAATAACTTTTTATCTTACTGAACGTAAATTTGTAACTAGTTGCTTCATTTATAGTCTTATTCTATAATTAAAAGATGTCAACTGTCGAATGATAGAAGTTTTGAAGATTCATGGAAGAAAAGTTAATTAACTATATCATTAAATTCAAGTTTATAAGCACCCTGAAAATTTATTCTTTAAGGATATAAAAATTTAAAGTATTATAACGGAAAAATTTGGAAAGGTGTAAAAATAATAGGTAACATATTAACAGCAGTGAACAAAATAACTTTAAGAAACTGGTAATAAAAACAAAATTTGTTTTCAACATTATGCAGAACTTTCTTAAATAACAAATTAAAAAGATGTGCAGTGACTATTTTCTATGAGAGTTTCTTTATAAAATATTTTAGAAAAAGGAAAATCTCATTCCTAAAAATGCATAATTAACTTTTTAATATTAGAAGATGCTTAAGATGTAGCATATATTAATTATTTCTTTTACATTTTTCTGAATTTATTTTTAAAAAAAAAGAAGTTGCATCAACATTCGATATAAATAATATTGTAATGATGATTTTATGTTTTAGTGATAAAATATTCTCTGTTTGTTAAACGCATAATCAATTAGCAAATTATTTCACAAAAACTCTTTTTAATGAAAAAATGCTATAAATAAAATATTTTTACATTAGTTGTGAAACATGAGTCAGAAAATATTCTGTTTTTTATAGATATTTTTCTTAATTAAACGCACATTTTGATTTGTTTGAAATTTAAAATGATTTCACAAAGAAAAAATACTATAAATAAAGGATTTTTACAGTAGTTCTGAAACATGAGTACCATAGTACAAGATTTGAATTAATAATTGTTACTTAAAGAAAATTAATGGAAATTAAAAACACAAGCTAAATTATTGTTATGGAGCTTCATTTACAAATAGATAGAAATTCAATCTAAAAATATTGAAAAAAATGTTGAAAAATAAGTTTTTTAATCTCCAAAATGTAAAAAAATTATGTTTTTATCATTAAAAACCCGAAATGAAAATTAGAAACTAAGGCTAATATTAAAATAAAAAAGTAAAAATTGTCAAAAACAGTAAGTATTAAGCCACAATGAAGCTTTGAAAATAATTTAATAATAATTTTCTAAGACATTAAAAAATTATACTTATGTAATTTGTTTGCAAACACATATAAAGTAACTAATATGATAGCTTTTAAACTGTATGTATGTGGATTTTATATATTACTCATATATTATATATTATGATATTTTTATAACATAATAATAAATATATGAGTAATAATCACTGCAAATTATTATATTTAAAATATTTGGAAAATTTATCTAGTGCTTTATTTTTCTAAAACACTTTTTGCGCAATATTAAATTCATAAGAGAACATTTTATTTTGCTCTCTATATATAAATATCAAAACTTTTGAATAAGACTACTTTAGAATTTTTAATATTAACCTTACAAATATCATTTAATTGATTTGTAAGTTTTCAGAAAAATTAAGTACTGTAGAACATGATTGATATTGTTGAATTGTTCTCCATAAAGATTTAATTATCAGACATTTTTTTTTACTATTCTAGATCGTTTTTAAGATAAATAACTCAAAGAAAGAATCAAAATTACTTTGATTTTATAATTTTAGCATTAATGTAAAATAGATGATTGGATAAAGTCAGCAACCAAAAATATATTATATTACTTACATGTATATTAGCATAAATTTTAAGTGCATAATATATAAAATATTTTTTACCAACATGTAAGCGATCAAAAAGAATCAAAAGTTAATCCACTTTCTACTTTTTTTAACTATAGGAGTTAAATATTTTGAACATAAATTTTTTTTGTAATATTTATTTTAGAATTATTGACTATTAATAAAAATAATATAATTTTTCTAAAAATATAATTAAATAACATATTTTTAATAAATTTTTATAAATTTTCGTTGATCAATATATCTTTTCAATCAAATGAAACTATATTTATTTCAAAATTCATTTATAACTCTTACAAGCCATTTTATGTAAGAAATAGATGTTTTTTGCTTATAATGTTTGATTTTCTGTTGTTTACATCCCTGAAAAACATAGAGCTTAGAAATCACTACAGAATAACATGTAGCCATTAGTTTTTATTATATTAGTACGGATAAAAGAATTTTCATGTTTACAAAACTTCATATTGACCTTAGCACCATTTTCTGAATTGCATGAGAAGCAATACTCCATAAAAATAAATAGATTTTACGAAACTTTTTTATCAGTATCACATCATTTAATCTTAAAATAGTATAAAATATAAATCATATTTCTTACCATTGTTGATTTGATCAAAATTATTATTATCTGTATTCAGATTCTAACAAAAACTCACAATTTTTTTTTTAATTTTTTATCTCCCTTATATATTGTACCTGTACAAAACCTTGTAAATTTTTGGTAATTTAATTTATATCACGTAGAAAAACTTCTGTGGAATAAATAGGCAAGCATTTTTGCGAAAAAATTGGCAGCATTTAAACAATACTCATCAATGATTATAAGTAACTCATTAAAAGATTATTCTTGGTTATTATAAATAAAGAGTTAACTTCATTAATTACATTATTCACTATAAAACATTTTGATTTAATTAAATATATATGGGTGATAAAAAATTAAATATATATTTTAAATATATTAATAAATACTTTGTGATAAAGCCTTCACGCACTAAGTTAAGATTAATCATTACATTAACGATCATTTTAATTATATTTTTACTAAAAAAGTAGCATCTTTTAGGTTTACATTACAATAAATATCTCCAACTGCAAATAATTTCAGTTTTATTTAGAACGTCATAATTAAATTCAAATACATTAAATATAGAATACTGAAAAATTATTAAATTATTATATTTTCAACTTTTTATAGAAAATTTAAAAGCAAATCTAGGATTGAATCCTTCAGTTTATTCAGAAAATGTATTTTATTATTTATTTATTAGGTGTTGATACAGATGAATGATTTTTATAACTGTTTTATTGCAAAAATTTATTTTACTTTAGTGTCACTAAATTAGTATGTGAATAAAATGCTTTCTGTAGGATGTTTTGTTGAGTTGTTTTGGATGCGCAAGATTTTTAATTAAGTTTAGTTTGTTTCTTTATTTGTCACTTGCATTGTTTATGATTATTATCACTTTAAATTTAATACATCAAAATATAAATTCATTAAAAGATGTGATTTTAAACAAAAAATGTATTTTTAAATATTTCCAGACATCACAATCTAATATGAAAAATATTAATAAAACTATTGTGAAGTACGATAAAACAATAACTTATATTGTTATAATATTATATTTGCAATACTATATACTTTTAAATTTTCAATTTAAATTTCATCCAGACAGTATAATAAAAGGGCTTAAATTAATTCAGTTAGAAAAAATATCTATAAATGTTTTATATGAATATGATATTATTTGAAGAGGAAATTTTAAATTTGACAAGTTAAATGTTGCAAATTTCAGTCATAAACTATTCATTTAACTAATGCATATTTTAGTCATGAAAAAGAGATTTTATGCTCTTAAGAATAATAATAATTAAGTAAAACATTTATTTTCATTAAATTAGAACAATAAAGAAAATTTTAAAATGTAAAAGAAAGATAAAAAAGTTATAAAAAATGGAAACTGCTCTTATAAATAATGTCATATTTTGTTACTGTAAATGCATTTGTTTCAGAAATTTAAGATTTCAATTATATTTAATGAAAACGATAATAAATATCTAAAAAAATAAAAAACATGAAGACACAAGTTCTGAATATATTCTGAATTATAATAGGCAGATGTCTAACATAAAAATATTAATCGTAATAGATATTACAATATTATTTTTATACTCAAAAGAATTTTGATTACTGAGTTTGTAATAAGATTTACCAAAAAGAGAATACATTTCAAATAAATAGGATTTAAATAAATATGAATACTTGCCTCAATGGATGATGCACGATTTTTCTTTAAGCAAGAATGCTTTATTCATAAAAATGCATAGTTAATTTAACTATTTAAATTAAAATAATAAGAGAATTTTAAATAATTGTGTGTATAAAGTAACACTATGCTAAGTAAATGATACTTTATTTTTATGTAAAAACAAATTTCAATGAAAAACAAAATATTTAAGTTTGCATTCCGGTACTACAGTTGTTGATACATTCTTAATTTACTATAATATACATTGAACTAATGTTATTTTAGTCTTGAATATTTTTAATGAATTTCGTAACCTTTAATTCTCAATTTTTCTTTGTAATTATTTATGATAAACTTTTGTTTATATAAGAAATGCTTTAAAATACTGATGGTTACTTCTTTATAATTTATCTCAAGTTACTTATTAATAAAAAACAGATATAAGAAAAACAGAAATTTATAAAAAAATTGTGATAGAGAAAATACAAGAAAAATCAATTTGCTGTGTGTCAAAGGTTGTGGAGAAATACTATTTTCAAGAAGTATGTCACAAATATATACATAATGTAAATTATTTCATTAAATTATACAAACAATTTCAGAATAAAAAATAGTATAAATTTGTTTTTTATTTAAGAAAATTTTCTTATAAAGTGAAAAAAAATGTAATATTCCAAAATATACTTTAGAAACTCTCTTTGAATTTGAAACAAAAAATAATTGGAAAAGTGTTTTGCTTAGTTTGATCAAAAATACAAAATTTTCTTGAATTTTTATAAATA
This sequence comes from Latrodectus geometricus, assembly GCA_026290005.1. Classification (NCBI taxonomy): domain Eukaryota; kingdom Metazoa; phylum Arthropoda; class Arachnida; order Araneae; family Theridiidae; genus Latrodectus; species Latrodectus geometricus. Next base: position 15,524 of record JAPDSC010165114.1, read on the forward strand.
TAATAGTAATTAAACAAAAATAAAATTATATATTCAAAAATTTTAAAACAATAGTAAAAACTATCAAATGATCAATCTATTTTCTTACTTATATAGTCTATTTCCCTACGTATACATATGGATAACAGTTATAAAATAGATGGTCATGGATAACAGTTATAAAATGTGTTGGATAACAGTTATAAAATATATGCACATTTTATAAAATATTATTTTAACTTTTTGAAGCATATGATGATTTTTAATGTTCTAAAATTATTATAATTTTCTTCAAATCAAATTTCAAAAAAAATTTTATTTGAATAAACTATATTTAGTTGTATAATGTTTTACATATTGATTCTCACAAATATAAAAGTAACTAAACGAATAATAAAATTATATATTTAAATATTGTAAAACAAAAGAAAAAATTACCAGATAGTCAGTTTATATTTCTATTTTTAGGTATGAATGCTTGTATTTGTACATATTTAAAAATTTAAAATGTGGTTTTATAAAATTATATATAGTTTATAAGCAACATTTTTAAAATATAAAAATTAAATAAACAAAATTAAAAACTAAATATAGTTGTTTTAATTTCACGTGTTGGTTTAATAAGTCATAAGAATAAGGATATTGATAAAAACAAGTGATATATTTTACAACACATTTCATTAATAATTTATGGATTAATGTTATCAAATATTGTTAATTTTAAAAAAATATAATAAAATGTACATTTTATGGTTTGCTTATAGCTTTTGTTAAAGTTCCTTTTTTGTCCGCATAAAAATATTGCTTTTCAAATAGACTCATTATGTAATATTTTATTAAACACTATATGTTAACCACCATTAGTTAATTGACTTGAAAAATTTAGAAATGTTATTATAGTAAAGAATATTACCAGTGCCAAACTATGTTATCTACTCGTATGTGTCATTGTTAATGTAATGTTTTACTTCACTGATCTCCAGTGTTACACGTAATAGCTTACTCTAAATTCAGTTGCCAGATTACCTTCCTCTGCATGGGAAGAGAGGAAGTTTCTATGGTTATCTACTGTAACCAAATTGGGATTCATCAGAATTAATGTTGGTTAGACACGAGTATTTCCCATTTAAGATTAATCTAATGTTAAATGATTGATTTGGATAATATGTTAATGCTGCAAAGAAATCAGCATATACTGACAGATAGATACAGAGATTTAACGAATTTCAAGTAAATGCAAAACTGAATCATTAATTTATGATAAAGGGTCAAAATAAATTTGATAAAATGATAAACTACTATGGAATTGTAATGACTAATAATCATAGTTACTAAAACATTTATAAAAGTAAATTCACAAAAACAATATGCAGTTGGAAATAATAATAAAAGGGATAATTTACAAAAGTAAATAAATGTATATAATTTTAAGAATATGATACTGTTTTCCAAGAAATAAATTAATGTTTTTTAAATGCAGATGATTTTAATATGAATTACATAATAAATAAGAACATATTGACTATTTATATATTAAATGATAGTAAAAGTAAAATTAACACTGGCAAAAAATGTAATTAGAAATAAAATAACAATACACGAAAATGAAATAAAATTCTTATATCCATTTTAACTATAATATGTCACTATGCAACAAATATAATCTGGCACAATTTTCATATTTTCCCTAACAATTTGTATTTACGTTTTTATAGTACATACATATTATAGATCATGCCATATACAATAATAATAAGACATAATATATTGATTTAATTTGTTTTAACAATGGAAATATAATTTAATTCATTTATTTCATAAATGAATATAAATGTAAAAACTGACTTTACTGAAACCAGAAGAGAGTGAAGGTACTTTAAGTTATGTTGTCAATAGTGTCCCAATTTCAGAAACATTTCAATTATTTTTATTTTTTTATTTTGAACATTTACAATAATTTCCAGCACCATAGATGCTGGAAGATATATGTTAATTACAACTTGGCTCACAAAAATAAGTTAACAATAAAAAAACTTATAAAAATAATGAAAAAACTTCAGTATCTTAAAAAAGAAATCTTAGTTTTTGATATCCGCCCTCAAAGTTTTTCGTTAAATCTATTTGTAAATTTAAACTGTATATTTAACTGTAAGATAGTTTTCAAATTACTTTCTACTTCAAATGCGTTTCTAGTAACAATTGCAACACCAACATAAGAATCAGTGATTCTCAAATATTCTTAATGATCCATAACAACTAAATAAATTATCTAATTTTTAATATATAAATGTTAATTCATAAAATTTTTCAGGAGAAGTCCATTCAATGAAGAAAATGATCAAATGATCATATAATAATTTCATAAAATTATTCAATGTGTCAAGGAAAAATAATTATTCTATTATAAAATACTTTAAGTAGTATTTTAATAAAATTTATTTCAATTCTGAATTTTGAGCAATTTCTTATAATATTTTTATGTCTCTTAAGTTTTTATAATATTTCAATTATTTTCATTAACATTAAATTCCCTCAAAAAACCATAAAAAATTTTAAAGAAACATTTTTTATGAAGCATATATGAAATAAAATAAATGAGTTTTAGATTGTAATAATAGACATTTTTTTCTGTTATAAAATAGTTAAAGCTTAAAATTAATATTTTTAAAATAACAAACTTTGCACAAGTTTAAATTTTCACTTAGAATAACTGTATTTAAATCAAGCTAAATATATTAATTCAAAATTCTTTGAAATTCATCGCATTAATAATTACTAAATTAAACAAATGTAAAGTTCAATTGTTATAATTTTTATTTCAATGTGGTTTCAATAGAACCACTAATCACTATATAAAAACACTTAAAATATTTTAGAAATTATTGCATAGTCCATTAAAAGTAGGATTGTTTTAATTTTCTATTATTAATTATGGAGTAAAATTAAGCAGAAATATTTTTAAAAGTCCTATACTGAGTGTTGTTTTTCCTCATAATTAAAGCTCAATTTACCATATTTCTAAAATAACTATTCCTATATTTATCGAAACACCGTTTGTTTTAAAAATGGAACTGTTACTATGATGTACTACTGTGTAGCTGAAACTTTATTACACACATAAAGTTAATATTTAGAAAATTTGTCCGTTAAAAGTAGTATTTTCTAAGTATTAACTTCATGACTTATCGTTTTTGTTTACTATTCTTAAAATATATCCATTATATTGGATAAATTTCATCATCCATTTCTGTATGATGAGTAGCTATTATTCATTAACGAATAATAGCCGCTTATTATGATGATTCAACAACAATATAACATGTATTACTACTTTGAAATTCTGAAACAATTTCATCAGTTACAGGCTGCCTCAAGGAAATATTTTCATTTAATTTCCTTAAAATCAATTAAAGCAACACTTATATGAATACAAACTAAACTGGTAAGCTTTGTCTTTGTATCATTTGAAATAATATCATTTAACTCGTTAAAGACACGTTTAATAACTCTAATCCAAATACAAAATTATTTTTCCATTGTTTTCAAAGTTTTCTTTTTATACTGGATTCAAAGTTTCTATTAATGTTATAAGAGGTACAAGAAGTTAATTTCATCAATTAATATAATATGTCATAGCTTAGTGAGCTTAATATATACATTATTACACTAAATTACAAATTTGAAAATGATTATTTCGACGTCTTCTTAAATACAATGTCACTAATTATAAAGAACAATTGAAAGGTATATTTTCATTTTATTGCTGCTATAATTAATTAATTCTATTTGTGAAAATAATTGATGACATTAAATTACTGATAATTGAAAAAAATGATTTCAAATGTTCGTTTAGGAATTACATATTAGTTGAAATATACATAAATAAATATTTAACTCATTATTTAAAAGTTACACGAATATAGCTGGTTTATTCTAACAAATAAAGAATTTTTTTAAGAATAAAAATGTTTTTAAGTTTTATATAATTATTTAGTATACTATGTATTTTCTTTTGAAAACGTTGAATATTATCATCCGCTTAATTACTCTATAAATAAATTGAATATAAGAAAATTACAAAGTGACATTTCTAAAGTAGTAGTATCTTCTTTTATATATGTTTTACTCTTATATTCCCAGAACGCGAAATTTAAATTAAAAACCATATATGGATGAGGAAGGATTACGCATCTTATTCATAAATATCTTATTTGTATTAAATAAGTTTTACATTTTTTGTAGAAATTTATTTAATTTGTGAAAAAATGCTAGTGTTATCACAAAAAAAAAAAACAATAGAAAAAGTATAAAAGTTTTGCTAAAGTACGTATTTTCACAATTAATGTGAAACAATCTGCTGAAACTTAATAGTTAGCAGTGTGTTTTCATCAAGCCATTATTCCTCTTTTCTGAATGAGACAGCACTAAATGGGTTTAGATGCCAATTCAAGAAAAAACAAAAACAAAAGAAAGAAGCTTTCTGCAAGTTCTTTGAATTCTAAGAAGAAAAGTAAGAGAAAAATGCATGCAAGAAAGGAATCGGGATGTCATTTGCTTAATTATATAAAAAAAATGGAGAATTATAAACCCACAAAATGCATGAAACAAAATTCGGGAGCATAAACACTATTCGCTTTGAATTTAAAGAAATGAAAAAAATCTCAAAACAAAATCTATAATTAATCAAATATTTTATGTTGAATGAAATACACTTTTATTTTATAAATAATTCATACGTATTTGTTTTCAATAGATGAAAAGTATGAATAAGTTAACTATGGACTTATGGAAATTAGCATGTTTATATGTATAATATAAAATTTTGATTCGACATGTTTGAAAATATTAAAAAGAATCAAGAGAAATATTGTATTTTGAGATTTTCAAATTTATTTTCAAAAAACAATTCCATAAAAAAATTAAATTTCTGAGTATTTTTAAAATATATTCTGATTTGAAACGAATAAAAATATGTAAATCACAATTTATTTAGCTTAATGCAATTGTATTGTTGTTACGTGGGAGAAAAATATAAAAATATAAAATTAAATGTATGCAATCACAACTTTTGTTTTTCTTAATTAAATATAATGAAGGAAACTAAAATAGGTAAAAAGTAAACAATGAAAAATTGAAGTAAATACCGATAAACAAACATTGCGTAGAATGAAGTTACGCAATGTCCTAATACAAGTATAATTTCTCTTCTACAAATTTTAATAGAAATTAAATCTAAATTAAAAACAATTAAGAAAGTTAGCTTTATGCAAAACCATAATAATAATAAAAAGCAACACGGGTGAAATTGCAATCAAAAATAATTTAGAAATAAAGTTGGTCAACCAACGACTGAAGATGCATCTAATTGTTACATGTAAATGAGTTCGAACTCATTTGAATATAGTTATGTTACATGATTTAAGCAATTTTTCCTTGGCCATAATTCCTCGGATCCATGAGACCACAGAAAATAAGTGTAAATATTCTAAGAAAATATGAAAAAAATAAAAGAAATCATCCAGATGCACATAATGGGAAAAATTGTTTTGTAGATTAGCAACATACAGTATCAGGACACGGTCTAATAAAATGTTGATAGCTCTAACACTTGAAAATTTTATTACTTAAACCTTCAGAAAATAAAATGAAATGTAATTTAAAAAAGTAATTCTTTCACACAACAAGCCAGTTAAGCAGGCCGAAAACATGGTAAAAAACTAGAAACATAATAAGTGAAAAGCAAAAATTATTTATCATTGAAAAATCATTTGTAGCTTTAAAAATCATTTCTTAGGATCAAAACATTTATTTGTACTTATTAATGAATTCCAATTTTAAGAAATCTTGACTTCAATAAAATTTTGATAAATAAATATCATTACAAAATTTATTAAACAACTAACTATTATTAATTTTTTCTTTAAATTACAGATATTCCAAACCTAATAAGTACTGAATAACAGATTAAATAGTATATTTAATTCACATTTTTCATAAAATTACATATTTAATTTTTTTTATCAATGAAATATTTACATTTTGAAAATTTCAATAGAGTTTGCGTGGTTCAGAGCATAGCTCAAGGATAAAATATATTTAATTAGATATAACCTATACATCTAGATAATAAACAGACATTTTATGCAACATAATAAAAGGCATAAGAAAATGTTCAAACTTTTCATTTGATTTTTATTTAAATGAAATATAGCTATATTTAAATTAAGCATTTAAATTTCTTTGATAAAAAATAATGATCAAATATCATCAATAATATTTAGCATAGTTTTGATGTATAGAAATTTTTGAAGATTATTCTACATATATTTTTATATAATCGAAAATAATTTTTTTCATATTATAAAAAAATCTGCTTTCAAAGTACATATACATGAAATGCAGATTGAAGATTTGTGATTGCGTTCATAATGGTGATATGAAGTTAATTTTCAAAAACGTTCTGAAACAACATTTATGAAAATCAGAGGCAAATGGATTATAATTCCTTAGTTGCAATATCTAACATCTACTTATTTTTTGTTGATATAGAAGTCAATATTATAACTGCTTAAAATCCAACATGTATTACTGCTTTCAAGAAGAGTTTTCTAAGATAATGGGTTCGACGTGATGTTTCATGAGAAATGTAAAATGGAAAATCCTTAACACCCACTCTTATCGAAGTGGTTCCAGATAGTAGAAGTGAAACACTTATTTTCCACTGCTCAATAGTTGCTGAAATCAAACGAGAAAAGTTTGGAACGACTGAAAGTAAACTTAGATCGATTCAAGGTGTAAGACTCATCGATGTTATTGGTATATACATTTTAAAGAAATTAAAGTTGCAACACATCTGCCGTAGGTGCTATAGAAAATAGTTAGGAGAAACTTTTAGATACTCCTCGTCATGGAATGTTGCTAAATTTCACAGCTTAAATAAAGTAAATATTAAAACTTAATTTCATGTATCGTATAACAAATTAAAATCCTCTCTTTTGATTATTCAAATTAGTTATTTACACTTTTATTGAAACTTGAGCAATATTTTCTTTTTGTTATATAAGTTAACATTGATAAGTCCAATGTTTTGGGGAAATACCTATTAGTTTCTTTCCAAAAATTATGAAGCGAGAAAAGATAGAGCTTGAAACAAAGAGTCTGAAAAATTGTACTTTGGGCAGAAGGCTAAGAAGGATCTTGGTAAAAAATATATATTTTTCCAAAATATATTACCAGAACCACATAATCCTCTAAAATACCCTATTAATGAATTTAGACAAATAAATAATCGATATCATAATTTAACTAGTAGTTATAATTGTATTAATTTGAAAACCTAGAACCATAGCAGATAGATATTGGAGTAGAAACAAAAATTAACTTGTTGAACTTTTTTCAGCCTTTTGTTTAGGATATTCATAATAAACATGGAAATTGGTCAATTATATAAGAATACAAAGTTTATTTCAGAAATTATGAAATAAAATCTTGGCGCACACATGTTTAAAGAAACAAATTGATCTGTGTTCTAATTTCAATGACAATTGAAAATATATGTATAGAGAATTTCTGTAAAATATCCAATCTCTTTTCTGAATACTGATTTGAAGCTTATATTCCTAATATTTCACTTATGCATTTAAAAAAAAAAATGTTTTATATAAAACTTATACTGTAAATATTTATGAAGGAGTTTAGTTGAATTTATAATTTTTTTCTCAGTAAATGTGATTTTACAATTAAATAAAAACATTTTTAATTCAAAAAAACTCAAATAAGATTAGGACTTAACAATGAATTGATTAATAATAGTGTCCTGCTAGGGCTTTCAACAGAAAACGAAACGACTAAACATCTTCTCGCTTAAATCATTAATTTATATAGATAGATTAGTTATGTTTTTCGCTTTAATCTAAATAAAATAAAAATTATATGGTTTATGTTTGAATAATTTATATGCACTCCATTGACAAATCACAAATGTATTTATCCTTTATATAAATCTTGGTGTACGAGTTTCTTTTATCTTATCCCAAAACATTTTTTAATAATTTAATTTGTTATTGAGTTGTTATATAAAAATCATAATTTTGCTATTCAATTTGAATTTTAATATTTCTTGGTCTTTCTTTTTTCGCTTTTACTAAAAAAAATGAATAAAGACATTTATATGAAGTAAATATTTTAACCTACTTACAGATAAAATAATGAACATTGACATTTAAATTAAATTTGCTTAATTTATTTTTACTATTATAATCTTAATGTTACTGTTAATATATAAAACCAGAACTTTAATGTTTTCTATATTGACATTCCAATTTATAAAAATATATGTATTGCGATATGAGAAAATCGTATACATCCATATATCCAGATATAATGTTATCCTATTAATAAAAACTCTAATTCAAATAAAAGATTCCATAAAATATCATATTTTCAAGAATACATATTCTTAAAGAATATTTTTAAATTTTAATTATTTTCTGAAGCTATGGTCAAAAATTAAAATTGAAGCATTATTTATGTAATTTTATAACTCATTTAAATTAACATTCTCATTTCCTTTCAAACAAATTGTTTGAGAATTCGAAGCATGACAGTTAATAAGCATTTGTCTAAAGCTTTATAAAAGCTCCATTGAATATGATAGATATAAGGAGCTCTTGATTAATTCATATGATATGAAAGGATCTTCATTATTAACGATTGCTGCTTCTGTTTCCCATCTATTTGGATTAATGACTTCCATATTTTTGACAGATTTACTGATGTATTAGAATTTTAAAACAGATTTAAATTTAAGCACTAATTATTCATGCTGTCGTTTTTCTATATAATTAAAGGATATTTAGACATGTCACAAGATATTTTTACATTTAATAATATCTTTGGAATGTCTTATTAAATATTGTATATCAATGTATAAATATTGCTTTAATACTTTCCAAATTAATAAATGAAATGAGCGTATTTTCTTTAAGTGTCACGTAATTTATACATTCTAAGATTGCTAACATTTATGGAGAATTTTCTTGTCTTTTATTGCAATAGTTTTAATGTTTAAATTAATATAATTTATTATACCAAACCAAATCTTTATTTATAGTTAAATTGACAAATTTTGTATAAAATATATCATCAGTTTAATAATTAACAATTAAAAATAAATATAAATAAAACTAAACTTTAACTCTTATGTATGCATCGTTTGTTGCATATAAAATATCAAAGTGAAAATCAATTTTGGTTCAGGTACATAAAAGTGTGTTGAGATTCAAGTAAATTATTGCTGTGAAATCGTTGCTTTAGAGTTATAATTATTTCCCTCTGTAAAATAAAACTTTATTAATATCTAAAGAAAATAAGTAGCTTTATATTAGGAAATATGGGTGGTCTAGGAATTTGACAACCTTACACAATTTTCTTTCTAGAAACTTTCAAAGAACTAAGGAAGAGGGCAATCCATTGAGGTAGTGAACGACATTGATGACAAACTCTCTATCCAAGATGAACATTTCTGTATCCAGGGTGTTATATCGGCCCACAATAATATCTAAATCGAAGTAGAATAAATTGAAGAACACACACGCGTGATTGATTTAACATCCATAATGGTTGCAAGATTTATTTTTCATGGTTTACGTAACCAAGCACTTAACCGATTTAAATTTATTGTTTCTAGTAAAAGATCAGATTTTCACAAACATACAAACATGTTTGAGAAAGCAAATCTATTTAGCATTATCTAACATTATCTTATTTAACATTATCTTTAGGAAACTACGGTCAAAAACGAAGATTTAAAGTAATTTCTGACATGTAACTTGAATAAATAATTATTTGATAATGCTACAATGTATTTAAAAAAAAAAAACAGAATTTGCTTTCTTTATTTAATATTCTCAACAAATATATCCAATAACGAGCCATGAAAATGGCGGTGAACGTGAATCAGTGCAACTCTAATTTGAAGGTAAAAATGACTTGTGAAGTGGGTGTACCTGAATTTTGCAAACATTAACCAGTGAATTTTAAAAATACTTGAAAATTCACATAAGAAATTATTCCCATGTTTGGAAGTCCTTAACAATGAAAACAATTATTTTTCAGTTATGAATGGAAATAAGTCTGAATTTAAAAGCAGTATCAATAATACTCATCTTGAGTCAGTTTTAAAAACAATTGCTGCGATTTTGTTTTCTAGAAATATAAAAGATGGAGGCAAAAAAGAGATGTACAATGTCAGGATGTAAGCAATAAATTTTAATGTTTTTCTATTTATGATTATTACAAAGTATTATTCGAAATAAAACTTTTTTTATGAATAATGATTTCATTTGAGAACACCTACGGTTGAGCCTTGTTTATTTGGAGGAAATTAGTTTTTGATTTTGACACGGTTGACAAAGCATAATGTTGCAAACGGGTTTATGGCCGAAGTTCTTCAAATCAAGGACATACAAAAATTTCTAAACTGTGTTAATAAATTAATGATATTAGTATCTTTTCAGTGAAAAAAGAAGCAATATGATGCAGTCATATATTCCACACATAAAACTTTAAGAAAGAGTCGCTTTTTTCCCCATAATATTTACGGGATTTTCATATCTACACAAGTGCATATAATTTATCACGTCAGATAGTTAAAAATAAATATCCACGGACAACAATATTCAATTAGCTTATTCAGAATAATCTTTTACCATTCTTTTTGCTTATGATGTTTCTACTTTTAAAAAAACTTTCATTTCTATATCAAAATAGTATTTCTCAATGGCAGATCTCTCTGGTATACTTTGTAATTCCATTTTGGGATATTAATTTCATTTATATGAACCATCATATTATCTGCGCTTTCAATTGTTTTCAATTTTCTTGATTACCAATCAAATAAAACAACAAATAGATTGAATTGTCGAACGAAGACAATGCAACTTTATAATGTATTCTAATCTTTACCAAAAACATAAATGAGAAAAATTTATTTAATGATTCTCACATGAGATATTTAAAAAACTAAAGATATATTGTTATATACAAAAAACTATCATAAAATTAAAGAAGAAATATAAAATTAATAACATAAGCTGACACAAAAAGTTATATTCAAATGGGAAAAGAAAATGTTCTTTGACAACATTCGCAACAAATTGAAATATATTAGTTACTTTAGTCTAAATGTTGTAAACCTTCACATACTCGTAATTTTAAAAAATATTAAATATCAAAATGTGTCTAATATTTTATAGATAACGTACATTTATTATAATTTGTGGTATGTATTTTTGCTTTATTAACAAAGTTCAAGAAAACAAGAAAACAATGCTTTCTAGAGAGACCAGGAGTAATGAGACATTGAAAAGTATCTTGTTACATAACGTTGGAAATTGACTGATGAGATTGTGAGGTATATATATATATATATATATAACGTATGACTAAATATAATATAACGTATGACTAAATTCAGTAACAAACTTTTTGTAAGGAAAAAATGTGATTGAAAACTTTGGAAATTAATAGAATCTTTGTTTCGGTTTTAAGTTTAAAGAAAGAAAATTTAAAACCGCTTAATTTTCGGTTTTAAGAAACGAATTTAAACTTAAGAATATTTATACTTAAGAATATTTATAAAGTAAAATATTGAAAAACAAGTGGAATTTTTGCTTCATCTTAAAAAAAAAAAAAAAAAAAAAAAAAAAAAAAAAAAAAAAACTAAGTTTAATGAAATTAAAAGTGTTTAAACTATTAATTTTTGCATTTTCGTTTAACTTCTTTATGCTTTTTTTAGTTTAATTTTTAAAAATATTTATTTTGATTTGCTTAATGATATTCAGTCATAAAATAACTATTTTAAAGACATATTCTCATATGCTGCTTTTATTATTTTATTCAAACAAAAATTGAACAAGAATTGAACAAAAATTGTAATTAATATGTAATTTCAGTAGAGATCTGATGCTTTAAGTACTACTGGTGATGATACTCACTACATCTTGAACTAAATCTTTCAGTATTATTTTGGTGGGAGTTTATTGAAGTAATTTCTCTTTCTAGTCTTCAGCTAAAGAGTATTCGCTTTATTAGAATATCTCTAAGGAACTTATAAACGATATCACATGTCTATATGTATAGTTTTGGAACTTTCGCTTTTTCTGACAGTTTTTTGCTTGTTCATAAAATTACAGTCTTACTTTGTGTTGTTTTTTTCATTTTTGATCCTATTCCATTTTGTGCAAAATTATTATACCATTTTATACCTTATGAGCTAAAAATAGCACATATCATATACATGTTTTAAATTCAAAGTAAACATTTACTGAGAGTCATTACGTAGTGAAAGCACCTTACATATATGTAAGGCATTTCAGAAGTTTGCATATTGATTAACTCTTAATACCGTCTAATGGGTAATTTAACTGCTCAGTAATGATGACTATAGATCTTAATTACGTTTTATAGGTAATAAACTGTATTCACGTATATCTTAAGAGCAATGAAGTAACGAATTATATTTGCTCTGTGAGAGGAATATAGTCTTAATGATTCCTACTATTTAGCAATGATTATTCATTCATTATCAATTAAAATTTTATAAAACTTTAAAATATTTAATTAATAGATTGCTAATTTTAAAAGTTTTAATTGATTTAATAGAAACATACTTTATTAAAGATTATAGATATGAATACTTATTTTATAAAGTAAAATATACGAAGAAGAATAAAAGTTTTCTCAAATGATTACAATAAAATGTGTTGCAAACCCGGCATTAAAGGAAATAAAACTAACTTTCAAAAATATTTGAGAAAATATGTTTCCATCTTAAAACTTAAGATATAAATATACTAGAAAAAATAGTCAAAATATATTATTATATCTTAGAATTCAGAGTAAAAATTAAAAAAATCACATTGAATTGTAAAAGTTTGAGGGAAGATTGCATTTTTATTTATGATATTTCAAACGGTTTTAGTTTCATTACCATTTGAATTACTTAGTGAAACATATCAAAATATTTTAAAACTGTAATACATTCAAAATAGTAATTCTGAATTTCATAAGAATTATTACTAGACATCTCTTGCAAGAGGTCTGAAATAACTTATAAGATTCCTAAAGTACAAAATACTTTCGACATGATATAAAAAAAGTTTAGAAGAATGTGTCTCCATAGCTTGCTCACTAATCCAATCAAAAATATTCGGGAAAAATGGCAAGAAATAGATTGCATTAACTATGTATGAATAAAAAAAGAATTTGCAGTAAAAAAAAAACTTTTTAATAAGCTATGATTAAATAATGTGCAATGTGATTGAGGTAGGAGGCTCGTTTAGAAAAAAAATATTGAGCGAATGTCTCTACTTTTGATGATACTTATGTCTTCAAAATTCATATAATAGAGAAATTTCAAAAAAGTGCTTTAAAATAAGTACCACTTAAAATTAAAACAAAAGTATTAGGAAAAAGTATTAGGAAAAATTATTTTTTTTGGAAGATTTTCGAATTTCAGAAAGAATGAAATATCATTTATTTTAGCTAAAATTCAAAACACATTTTTTATTCAATTTTTACTTAAAAATTAACGCAGGTGTACAGAGTATTTGCATAGTGTTTTGTGCATTTTCAATCTAATTGAAACTTCTAGTATAAATCACAGCGTGATACTTACCTTAAACAAAGAAATATCAACAAATTTCATTTAAAAATAGTAGGTTCTAAAGATAAATATCAAAAATTTCTTAAAAATTTTTTTAGATATTTAAATACAGTTAAATTCAATATTTTATTCAATATCAATTAAGTCAAATGAATAGATTTGTAAAAGTTAAATAAGAAAAACGCATAATTTTCAGTAAAAGTGATGTGGCTTAATTGTATCCCATAATTTGTTTTATTGGACATTTTTGTATAGTTGCATTTGATGTTCACAACTTATAGTATTCAAATATGTAAGTAATTTAATGCGAGAAAAAATCATGTATTATAAATTTAAAATGTTTTTTTTTAAATATTTCTCAAATGAACTCAAATGGAAAATATTATAATAAATGTGAAATAGTATCAATTAGATAACACTTTAATTATGTATTTTACCTTTGAAACAACATGTTTTCTCTAACTAAAATTTGTATTAAATATGTTTTATTTCATACGGACTGCCAGTTTTTGCCATCCAAATAGTTAATAAAACTTTGAAATACCAAAAAGTGTTTATTACATCCATATGTAACTATATCCTTTTAAAATATTATTCTCATACTTATTCAAGGGAGGAAAATTATATTTTTAAACTTTGTTTCACATTATTTCTATAATGCTCATGCATAATGTAGAAACATTATCATAAGATCATGAAACAATATGTTATTATTTTAAATAATAAAAATACAATGAGGAAATGTAACTTAATTTTAAAACCAACTCTGTTAACGTGACACTGCTTATTTTTTATTCAAGTTTTTACAACTCGTAGGAGAGGATTTGCTTAATTTTTAACTTTTCTTTTTAAATGTTAATGACTTAGAAATAATGTTGAAGTATAATGAAAAGTTAGCGTATTATATGAAAGGTAATTTTCAATAACTGGTGGCTGTAAATATTAAAAAATTAAACATTCTATATACTAATAAATTTTGTGAAAATTTTGTTTGAAAGATGATAGAACAACAACACTGTAAAGTGTAACTACAAATTACTTAAATAACTGATAAGAAAATGAGGCGCGTAACCAACATTAGTTTGCTACGTATACATAGATAAAACATAAATTAGGGACCGATTCGATTTATGTTGTAAAATCAAAAGGCAACTGTTAAACCATGTTTCAATCTGCAATACATATTCAAAGTCTAATGAGCTTATGTATTTTGCACATTTTGCAGAAAATAATATTATTAATAAGTAATGCATTACATAACATCATGAAACTTACAAATATTGTTGAAGGATCTTATTATCCTGATGATTTTGACGATAGTCTCACAAAAAAAAGCTTAATGGCCTGAGGTCTTTAAGAATATTCTTGTGTATGATTAATTAACTGATCATTTCACTTAATTTATAGACTACATCGAAATAATTTTAAGACAAATAATAGTATTACTCTCTATGTATGACTCTAATGCACATAAGCAATAGCTATCTGTCTAAATAATACCGATTGGAAAGTCGACTGGATTTGAGATTGAATTATCATGAGTTAAAGCAAGACATAAATTTAATGATTGGCAGTCAAGTTGTGAAATAATTTTCAGTGTCGCAATCAATTTTGAAATATAACATATATTAGTAAATCAATTTAAGATCACGTTTTCTGATTTTTGTGATTCTTGATCTGCATATTGCCAAGCTCTGTTGTTGTTACTAATGATACCTGGCGAAGCCAAGCCCGATAAGGATTGGGCGAATGAAGTCAGAAAGAGTGTCTTCGGTTTTTGAATAGAGCACCCTCATACAAGGGTGGAAGTACTATTTTGGATCATAGATGGCAGCACTATCTGTATCTTCAAATGAAGAAATTGAATCTAGAGAAGACTAATGGTCTGTTTCCCAACTTCTTAGAGTTATTAATTTGGAATGGGAACATGGAGGACATTGCGACCAACACATATTTTACTGGCCTCAGTCACCATTAGTGAACATGACAGATCTTCGGATAAGCCGAGATTCAACTCACTACTTTCAGACAAAGAAAACTGCGCACTAACTAACCAGTCCCCCGCGGGCAAATGCTAACCTTTAAAAGTACTAAATAAGAGTTATCATTGTTATTTGAAACCACATCTTAAAAAGAACAGAATATTCTTACAGAACTATTCCCAAAATCTCACTCAATTACAATGTCCGTATTGTAAGAGTCTTGTTTTTTTAAGATTTTTCTTTGTGATACGTAGTGTTGTGTAATCGTCATGGAATTTACATTCAAATCGGCAAGATGTATAAGTTTTTTTTCCTTTACGTATTTGACCATAAGGTATTACATTGCACTAAATTGCTACTGCTCTATAATTTCATTCGGAAAAGCTTCCCACATGCCCCATTTAATTATTGAGATAACCCATTTAATTTTAGGATTTCAGATATTGAACCATTGTTAATCCTTTTATAATGTTGCAAATAAATACATTATAACTGATGATGTCACACTGATGTTCGGAAATTTATATTCATAGCTATTAATGTTACGCTATTGTGTTCATTAATGTTACGTATATTTTACATAACAGATACAAAATTTTATTTTAAATAGTTTTAATTTAAATTCAATTAATAAATGTATAAATTAACATGTGTTTTTACTTTAAGTTTTTAACACTAAACTTCACTACAGTTAGAAATTTACAGGAAATCAATATCAGGAAAGTAGGGGTTCTACCCAACACGGAAAAACATGGCAAGGGGTCTACGACACAAAAAAGTTTGGGGAACTCTGCTCTAGGCAAAACATTAACCTATCAATAACTGTATTTTCATTCAATTCATTTACAGCATAATCATTCAAACATCTTCCAAACTACATTTTAGGAAAACGTAAAATATCATAATTTACTTACTTATCAATC
>JAPDSC010165120.1:0-10275 GCA_026290005.1 Latrodectus geometricus
TGTTGTGTATGTTTATTTACTGAATAATCATACTTCCCTGAAAAATGCAATACAAGTTTCTTATTTTTTAAAAAAAAAATTATATATATTTGGATTTTAACAATTTTGCACTTCTATATCTTATTGAATAATAATTTGCATAATACTTCAAATTTTAACTCTTCTTTCTATTTAGGTTACATTTTTTAGAAATTTCCAAATTAAAGAATTTAAAAAAACTCATCTTTATTTTTTAAAAAATGTTATAGATTTGTACTTTGAATATACAAAATAATTATAAATGCTTTTTTAGGTAGTGACTGCAGGAGTTGGAATCTTTATGGCATACCATATAACAGGATATGTGATTGCTACAATTGTATTTGTCTACAATGCTTGTTGCATTACTGTCAAAATCTTAATTGCTGTTACTGCTCTTTTACTGGGTTTATTATCAGGCTTGGAAGTTGAACCCAGACAAATCAAAGGAATGAGACAGGAACCTAATGAGCTTATAGTTTCAATGACAAAAGTAAAATTAGGAACTTTAATAATAAAATTAAATAAGTAATTAAGAGAAAATATTTAAAATATATTTAACTGAGACTTTTATAATATAATAATAATGTTGTAGTATAAATTCATGAATGCTACTTAAATATGTCAAAGAATATAAAATTCTTTATTTATATTTATTTTATAATGTATTGTAGAATTTAATAACTATAATTATTAAATTTCTGCATTTTATAAAATTTCCTTTTTCTGCAGTCTTCTTAGGTTTACCATTTATTTTTAAAAAATATCAATTATTTAAAATACTAAGAAATTCACTTATATTATTTATGTCTAGTTTTAAATTTTAAGGATTCCTTTAAAAATATGTTTGAATAATATCATTTTATGGCATTCTTAAGTTTAATAAAGCATCTTATTTTATAAATTTTTAAAAATATTTTATATATCTATCTTATAGGAAAAGCTGGCTGACTTGAAATTTGCTCCAGGAAAGATTAAAACCACTCCTTTAGTATCGAGAAATGTTGATGATGTAATTGAAGAACTCATTTCTTTATTGTTTCGAGATTATATATCCTCTTGGTATGATACACTTGTGATACATCCTAGCGTGTTTTGTAAGCAGTTAAAGTAAGTTGCATACTGTAAATAAAAGAAATTTCTTTTAAGAAAAATTTATTGACTCTGAAAATATTTTTAAAATATATAATAAGTCTTCCATGATATAAATATATCTGATATAATATTATGCTTAGACAAGAATAAAATTCGAATGTAATTAAATAAATTTTTTAAGCATTAGATCGCTTACTGAAATATGTATAAAAAAGTGGATTTTGTTAATTTTCAATAAAACATTTTAAAATGTTTTTACTGAAAATAGAATTGTGAACAAATTGGGTTAAAAACATCAAACCCATTTATTCTTTTCCTTCCTTAAAAATGTAGTTTTACTTGTCATTATTCTAAAAGAAAATCCATAAAAAATATCAACATATATTCAAGAAATGCAGTGTGAAAAAAAATTCTGTTTGCTAAAAATCAAATCTTATAGATTTTATTTTCATGCTTTTTGGTAGTTATATATATTGTAAAGATTAACTACGGTTATATAATTTCTTGATTGCATAAAATATGCTAGTAGGCTTTTTTGCATTTCACTAAATTTATGAATGTAAATAATTAATAGAGCACTAGGGAACACCGTCTCTTACTCATTGGTCTAACCAATCCCTAGGGATCATTGCTTTCTTATAAAATCACTCTGTGATAACAATTCTCTGTACACTTTACTACATATTTTTTTTTAATTTCTCTAGTATTTATTAAAAGAACAATGCATAGTTTACAAATTAAAATTTAAAATTATTTTATGCAACGAGTAAATAAAAAGTTTTTTTTTTTTTTTTACTCATTGCATAAAATCATTTTAAATTTTAATTTAAAAATAAAATAAAAAGTTTTTTTTATTACTTATGATTACAAATTCTGATATTTTCATTGATAAACATAATTTAATAAAAAAATTTCTAATTAAATGCAAGAATTTCGAAACTTCAAATTACAACAGAAAGGTATCAAAATATTTGATTTGTGAAAAATGAATGTGTTGTTGTTAATTAGGATACTGCAAAGCCAAGCCCACCCACTGGGACTGGGCGAATGAAGTCAGGTAGAGCATCTTTTGTGTTTGATCAGGGCCCCACACATACACACACTAAGGTGGAAGTACAACTTTGGCTCTTAGATGGCAGCACCATTTGGGTTTTCCAATTTAGAGATATAAAGCCAGAGAAAACCCAATGCCTGGCTCCAAACATCCCCAGAGATATTAACTTGGAATGGGAACATGGAGGATATTGCAGCCACAACATGTTTTACTTGCGCCTGTCACCATTAGTGAACACGATGTATCGTCAGATAAGACGAGATTCAAACTCACTACCTTCCAGTAATGAGAACGAGCCTTAATTACCAGGCCACTGCAGCATTAAAAAAATGTGTAAAAATTATATTTTAACTTGGACAGTTTGCTGATTTTATAAAGATTTAAAAAAAAAAGCAAACCAAATAGTACAACTCCAGTAAATGCCTTGCAGCAATAGCAGTCATAAAATAGTTTGTGAAAATGAATAAATAAAAAAAAGCTGTAAAAATCAAAAATGTAGTACAATTATTAGTATTAAGTTCTTACTTAAGTTTTTATTCCTAGATTAATAATGTTTTATAATTTAAATTATATATATTTGTGTGTATGTGTTGCCTAAGGTTTGGGGGTATTATTTTTTCATCATGATTAGTGAGTGATTTGCTACAAAATTACTGGAATGTTGCATCTGATTAAAAATACAGTAATTTCACAACTTTTCCAATTAAATGATACTGTGTTGTGGTGTTGATTTCACAAAAGATGCTTCACTTGGAAAGTAGATTTTGGATAATAGCATACTTCTAGAAGCTTAACAAAAACATTTTGTGATAAATCTATATCCTGCTAAACATTAAACATAAGAATAAATGAAACAACAAAAAGTAACATATTTATTCAATTTAAAAAAATGCTAAGTTAATATATGTTAATTAAATTTTAAGTAATTTCATAATTTTCAGCACACTCTTTTTATCGCACTTTTTTTTTTTTTTAAATTTAAAATTACTTAGTTTAATATATATTTGCTAAACTTATTTCAAATAGGAAGTGCACATAATTTATTGTTCAAAAAAATATTAAACTTTTATAAATTATCATACCATCATTAAATACTTAATTCAAAAGTAAAAAATGATTAACAACTGAATATTTCAATTTATAATTAGCATCTGACTGATTAATAATGGGATATTTGGTTACCCAAGTCTTAAAATGTATTACTAACATTTTTTTATTAAGATTTTTATTTGTTGAATTTAATAAGCAATTAACATTGACTTATTTGATATGCCACAGCTATTATAACAATATATTTTTATTACTTGAAATTTCAAATTGTCATTTATATCAATTTAAGAAATTCCATGCCAACTGTCAATTTTGATAAATTTAATGTGTATTTTTATAAATTACTTTATCTGTTATTGGTGATAAATGAAGTTTGCTCTAAATATTTCATTTTAATTTCATTAATAAAATTATAGTCTCAAACTGTTATGATACAAAAAAAAAAAAAAACATTAAAATCATAAAGATTTATTTTATAGCCATCTTCTATTTTTTTCTTGCTTTGTTTTTTAAATTTATTTATTTATTTTTCATAAAACTTAAGTTTCTTGTCAGTTTCACAAATTTATACTTTTAATCTTTTTAATTGATTATATCATCTTCTCTTTCTCTTATTCAATTGTTTTTCTCTCCAAAGTTTTATTTTGGAAAAACTATCACAAATTGTATAACAATGGTTTTATCCCACCAATACACAAATTTTTAGTGTGTTTACTATCCGTAATGATGTAAAAAAATTATTATTTATTAGCAACTTTTTACATAGTAGCAATTCTATGTATTATGGAATTGATGTCCTCCAGCCATATTGATAAATATGTACTTCTATTATAGGATAATTGTTTTTAATATCCTGTCAAAATTTCTTTTTAAAGGACAATTTCAATCATCCGTAATCAATGTGTTTACCATTAAACAAATGTGTCTATCATTGTACCATGTCTTAAATGATAATTAAAATTATTAACAAATTAATTATATTACTTTTTAGCTTGAAACAAATAATTATTCAATAATGTTTCTAAACTAATGTATGTATTAATTCATTACAAAAATCAGAAAAGAAAATTAAATTTTATTTCTTAATTTTTAAATTTATTAATAATACTACGCTTTTTTATTCTAGGGATCCAATCAGACAAATGCTTTATACATTTAGAGATAGGTGCCAGAAAATAGATGAAATTGAGTTGATAACCAAAGATATTGTTAATATTATAACTGATCATATGCAACATGTTAGATCTGCTGTTATAAAGCAAGTGAAATTTATTTAATATTTTCAACACATTGAAAAAAATATCTTATTATTTATAATTTTATTAACTAAATGTATCACTGACGATTCGTCAACCTTTTATTTAGCATAATATTAAATAAATTAAGTTTAGCCATGTTCAACTCTAAACTGTCTAATGAATAGTTTTCATGTTACTCTTTATATTTAAATTTTTGCTATTTTATATTTCTTGTTATTCCTTTAATCAAAGTATATTAATATTTGATTATATGAGATGGAAAGATATTTCATTAAATTTAAGTGACTTATATTACTTTAATAACTATGTTATGTATACTCTGTTATGATATTTCATTAATTTTAAGCTTGAGGTATTTCTTCAATAACTCTGTTATGTTACCTTACTAAAATGACTTAGTTGGAACTCAGTAAAGTTTTATGCCTTTTCTATTTCTGTTGCTACTACAGCCATTATTTTAAAAATTGAAAAATCTTTAATTGAAAAATATGAATAATGTTTGCATAATCTAATATTTCTCTGTATAGTGAGATCATGAAGGTGCTAAGAAAAGCACTTGTCAATTCAAATTTTGGAACTTCATTTAAATAATTTGATAGATAAGATTATAAGGAGTTGGTATATCAGAGGATATTTGCAAATATCTTCACCATATTCAATTTTCTATAGATTTTTAAATCCCTGTGTAATATTTCTAACTATATTTTACTGTGCTTTTTCTCAATGGCTTCATTTATTTTCAACATCTGATGTCAATTATTTTTCCTCTACTTTAATCTTTTCTACTTATTTTTACTAATTATAAACTATACTTTTCTTTAAATTTTTAAAAAAAATTTTTATATTATGTTTGATATGAATGGACCTTTATAATATGAAAGTAGTTAAATAAAATTGACCTTTAATATCAAAATTTTATTTTAGGAGAAACTAAATTTCTTTTTCCTTACTTAACTACATAATTTGATGTACATTACTATAATATCTTTTCATTTAATATGTTACAGTATCTACACATTTAAACATAAATTTATTTTAATAATTTCATGTTATTTAATACTTGTACTATAAAAATATCATATAGCCAGAATGAATATCTGTTTATCAGTTATAAATTATTGTTATTATTAATATTAAATTTTATAAATAAATTTTTTGTATATATAATAATAAATAAATATAAAAAAATATATAAAGCTTATGTAATTGAAAAAAATTGCTAATTAAGATTCTTTAAGAAATTGCATGCTTATTATGGCAATTAAGACAAATTTACAAATTTTCCCCTTAGCTTATCTTATGTATGTCAATTATTTTCTTATATTTTAATCACATTGACTTTTATTTTAATGTTAATTTGTACATAGTATCCTGATAAACAATCAAAAAGTTTTCATGAATGAAAAAAATATTCAAAAATTGTGGATGGGATAAATGTAAATTCTATCAAAACAAAAAAGAAGATTCATAGCAATTATGGATTACATATATGAATTTATTAATTAAATATATTTGATATAAAAGGTGTAACTGTAATTTAATTTTCAAGATTATAACATGGCTACGGAAATTCTATGAAAGTTTATGTACAAAGTCAAAAGCAAAAGCACCTCAGCAACTATAAAGTTAAAAATGTAGGTTTTTCTCTTATTTATTTTTGACTTGAGAATGAAAATTTAATATTTTTTTTATTATTTAATGTTTACCTGATGGCTGAATTTAATATTTGTCATGAAATGCAAATTTATGCTGTAAATTCTTCAATTTCTATCAGAAAAATTAGTAGTTATTCTACTCTGAGAAAAACTAAACTAAATTACGTACATTTATGATTTCACTCTTAATTCATTTTTATACATTGACATCTTGTTTATATGATATATCTAATCTAAATTAAAATGTAATTTTATTTTCTGTTTGTTTAGGAATTTACTTATTTTGACTTGTATAATTTGCTTTTATTGAGATGTATATGACTATTCAATTATTTAATTTTGCAAAGTTTTATACAAAATAATTAAATATATGAATGGATGATATTAAATTTTTTTTATCATAATTGATAAATATTTTAAAATAATTTATGTGTTCAAAACTAAAGATATTTTTGCATTTTGAAAATTCTAACCTTTGATAAAATTTACTATTATCTTCTGTTGCAATTGAACTTATTTAATTGTATTATTAAATGTTTTACTTCTCTTTCCGTTCATATATATTTAATAATTCTCTTATAATTTTATCCAAAAAATCTCACTGTATGCTTTAAAAAATAATTTTAATTATCTTGTTGCTATCTATCAAGTGATTAGAAGGATTTTTTGTTTTCTCATTTAACTTCAAATAATATGTAGATATGTTTAATTTATTATTCTCCCTTTGTTACATATTAAGAACAAAATATATCTGTATTAAACAGAACAATATATTTTCCTGATTTTTCAGCAGAAAAGATTTTTTTAACTTTTCTCACGTCATACTTTTTTTATTTCACATTATACTTATAAATTATAGATTTCTGTCATGAAAAATTTATGTATAGATTTTCTGCTAACTATTTTAAAATTCATAACTGTTATGTTATTAATAATTTTGATTTGTTTAATTAGCCCTGCAGAAAAAATTCAGCCTTATAAAGTCTCTAAATTTCTTGCATCTGAAGAAGCTGAGTTAAATCATTTGAGATGTCTTTGTGAGTTTTTGTTAGCCACATTATTGCCTCCTGAATATGTTTATCATAAGACTCTGAAATGTCTACTTAGAGAAATATTTGCTGTAACAGGTATCTTTTAATAATATATTCATTACCAATGTTATACATATATATATAAGCAATACAATGATTTCTTGTAAAACATGGAAACTGTGTTATTAATACTTTTCATATTTAACATAAAGACGTTTTGCATTAAATTATATAGGGAGAAGGTTTTAAATATACTTAAATCTAAAAAATGTATGTATAAATTAAATTTAAATATTGTTGTATTCAAAAAGATAAAAGGAAATAAATGCCATGGATTATTTAAAAATTATTTAATAAGTATATAAATGATATTTTTTTTTATAACCAAAAATGCAATGTCTTAGTGACTTTCCTAAGTATTCTCTTTATGTTCTTTGAGTTAATCTATTGTAAAATCAAATGGTTTGTTTCTGTGTATTTTTAACCCTTCATTTAATTTTTAAATTAAAAATATTTTTTTAAAAAACTTATATCAGTACTTTTACCAGTTCTGTGATATTATCCAATACTTCACTCTCAATTTTTCAAATATCTTTTTCTATTTATTATTCGTATCTTATCTTTCTATACTTACATGATTGATTTGCAATTAATTTGCTTTATCATTTTTTTATTCAGTAGAAATAAAATTTAAAAGCTTCTGTCCAGAGCTAATGCCCAATACCATTAGTAACCATGAATGCACATCTTCCTAAGCAACTATATCTAGGCATTGGTAGGCTGTTGAAATGCTATTTGGAAATAAATTTAATAGGAAAAATTTTGGAAACACATATGCCTTTACATGCATTCTACAAATCTATGCTGAACAAAAATTTTCATTTTCGATAAACATAAATAATTTTTTTTCTATCAAAAAATATTTCCTTTTATTAAAATTATTATTTTATTCCATCAAAAATATTTCTTTAAGAAAATATTACTGATTTTAAATTGTATAAATGATCTGTAGTGTACTTTACCTGTTCAGTATACTTTTACGATATTTATTTCAAAAATAGGAAATATTTGCTGATATGTACATTTTATATTTTACAGTTTTCTATCCTGTGATCGATAAATTATGTGATCCTGATTTCATAAACATGAAACTTATAGCATATTTGAAGCAACAACAAATAAAAGCAGAAAAACACAGAAAAACTTATGAATATGCTGAAACCTATGAAGATTTCATTAAAATGATTCAAGAATCTATGGATCTTGAAGATTTACGGCGAATGAGGTAAACAAAATAATAAATAAATTGATAATATTCATACTCCAGTAGCATTAACTGGACATAAGGATATATCAAAACCTAAAATTGTAATTTGATTTTATTTTAAATTTGGTTTTTATTTTAATATTATGCTACTATATAATTTTATACACAAAGCAAGTAAAACCATAAAATTAAAGTCAGTTTCAAATAAGCTATTAGTAATTTATTGTTTAATATTACTTTTAAATTTAACTGCTGAGTCATATTGAGTAGCTATATATATATATTAAAGAATATCTATTGATATTTTTCAAATTTAAGTGGATTAATTTGAAAATCAATTCTTAATAAATTTATTTAGGTTAATATATATTATTTAAAAAGTTAGTCTTAAATTATTTTTATCTTGTTTATTATTTTTCAGTTGTTGCTGCTTTGTTTGAATGCCATATTATTATATTTGTTATGTTGCATATTTTAAAATAAATTGACAAAAGATATAAATTTCAGGTTTAAATAAAATGAGGTTTAAAAAAATTTATTTAAATAAAATACAAATGTTTTAAACTTCAAATTTATGTAACAATAAAATAAGATGCTTTTATGTTTTGTAGTTCGATACTGATATTTATGTCTGTAAAATGGCAATTAATGTGAGCTATTTTATACTTTGTTTGAATTCTTTGCTTTTAATGTACATCTATAGAAAAAAAAAAAACATATTGGTGCTTTAAAATTAAATTTTTTCTTACTGTATTCTTTAATTTAGGTATTATATTGCAACAGAAATAATGCAAGCCACTTTTATGAGTAATTTGAAGCGATCAAAAGGTATAGATGCTGGTAAGTTATTTTATTAATTTATTTTTTTCTATGACTATATGATTACATGTGTATGTGATTTCATTTTAATATAAGCAATCTGAAAGTTCTTCATCATACGTTTTAAAATTTTATTTTTATAGTAAAATAAATTTTAATATTAATTTTAATGGTACAATTAATCTCAAATAATGTATGTATTGAAAAATGCTATTTTAAATATTTTATTAGAACATTCGATTACATGACTTTCTTTTTTTTACTTTATTATTTTTCTATTTTAAATATTTTCCTTTTCTATTATCTCTTTAACCTTTATAACTTTATTATTTTTTAATTCTTTTTTAAAATAAAATTATTGATAATGATTAATTTTTAGACAAAGAATTCAAACCACAAAAGACTAACAAAGGAGATTTACTACAAGCAAGAGATTTATCAAGATATTTGAATCAGGTAATAAAATACATCTTTATGTTCTTTTCCTGATACATCTAAATAGTTTAAATTTAAGGCATACTTTAAGATTAAAAGTCCTTAAAAATTATTTTCATTTATTGGTTTCTTTAAAATAAAGGTCCTTTTGGCTGTTATTTTTCATTTAAGTTTAATAATATAAATCTGTAGCATTTGTATTTGGAATTTAAGTAAGTCTTCTTGAAATCTCAAGTCCTTATTACTTGAAAAAATTTAAAAAAATGTTTTTATTTATTATTTTTTTTTACTTATGGCTTTAGTAATAACATATAATTCAATGATTTGATGTCTTTATTCAGACTTATTATTATTAATAATTTAAAAGTTTAATTACATAAAATAGCATTTATTTTTCCAAATTTAGAAAATAATTTAATATCTTATACATTTTTTCATGTATCTCAAATTTTCCATCACTTTTAACAGCTATTGGTCTATTTTAAGGTTACTAAATAAATAATTTTTATAATAGTAATATTTTATAGTTTTTTTAAAAAATCAATTTTTTTTTTCAGTTGCAATTTGCTAAGGCACAGTGTGAAAAACGATT
>JAPDSC010165146.1:0-29374 GCA_026290005.1 Latrodectus geometricus
TGCCTGTCAGCACTCATACCTCTCAACTCAGTGGTCTTTGATTTGCAACAGAAAAATATTTAAATCGATATATCTAATAAATAAATAAAAATATCAGACAAGAGAAAAATCGTAGATATACAGGAATATGGATATTTATTATTTATGTCTAACGCAATATATTTAATAATTTTATTCTACTTTGGTATTTAAATATTTTTAGTTTATTGTGGTTAATAGGCTATTTCTTCTTGGTGAGTAAAAGTGGCGCACTCTTCCATCGGGAAGATAACAGGTTCGAAACTTGCTCTGTTCAAAAGTAGTCAATTTGAGATTGATTGGTTACATACTTTATGATTTCATTGCAGAATCCGTAAATGTCCGGCCAATTAAAAAGCGTTAGACTGAGATAGATTACACAAGTAGAAATTCTAGTTTCCAAAAGGTAACGAGAATCCGGCTGAACAAAAATAATTTGACAAAGATAATCTGGACATCTTACAGTTTTTTAAACCTCAGGTGTCTACCTCGTGATTTGAAGTGGCTCAAAATCAATAGGCAGCTGACTGCGTTTTGTTATTCCGATTTGTAGAACTAAATGTGGGGCTGGTTATAAAAGCAATAAAATTCTACATTAATGATAATTAAAGTGTAATATGGCGAAATATAGTGGGGATAATTTTCATAATTAATAGAAATTATTTAAATTTTAAAAGGAAAAAGGCATGTTTTCCAAATCAGGAAGAGAAAAATTTCTTTTTATGCGTTGTTTCCAAATTTCTATACAGTAAATATTTTGGCGGGGTTCTTCCTCGCCAAGCTACTTCTACAGCAACCTTAATGAGTCGAGTTGCAGACAGAATCCAATCGTCGTATTTCCAAAATTTTCCACGGCTTGAAACGGATGGGGGGGGGTGAGAACGAGGAGAGGGGGGGTCGAAGAGTCTTCATTTATGTTGCCTCTCTACGGCAGAAAAGTTATGACACGTACTGCTGGAGAGAACGGGACCATTTCTGGGCGCCCCGGCGCGTGAAAGCCCCTTCATCTGCATATATGAGCGATTATTAGTAGCCAAGCCCTGCCGGAGTGAGTGGGGGGGCGCACTTCCCTCCCTCTGCTCGTGTCCACTTAGAAGTGAAAACTGGTTGAAAGCAGTTTTGCGGGCGAAGATCGCATTTAAAATTCCAACTCGGAGATGCTTCCTCCTAAAGATGGTGAAGATGCTAATGAGAGAGATAGGGATGGTAGGCATTGGTCGTTTCATGTATCCCCAACACCCACCCTCCAAGAAGCACCCCCAACGACTGCAACCTGCTGGAAAGGCAACTGAAATTGCACTTTTCGGTCGTATTCGGTTTTGTTGATGTTCCTAGGAGAGGATGCTAAAAGGAAATTTTCTTAGAAATAATCTAAGATGAGTAAGAAAAAATATTAGAAACATTTCAAGAAATGGGTTGTTTTCTTTTCCAATAAAAAAATTGAATAAGAAATCGTAATTTCAGTGAAACAAATTTCCAAATGCATTTTTGGAAATCATGGTATTCAAAACATTTTTTTAATGAAGTTTTTTTAACAAATAAAGTGATGATTTTTTCTGGAAAATTTACTAAAATTATTTTTGACGTAGATTATAATAATCAAAATGTATGAAGTCATTAATTAGAACATGCATAAGTAATTTTCAATTGCTGCCATTCAACTCCACAAATTCTTCTCTAGAGTTTCGGAATGCTTACAAACAAACCTTGTAATTAGACATGATCGTGCCTATTTCTTTATAACAAAAGTGGTATACTTACTTTGTCCCTCACTTATTACATTCCTTTTACTACTGTCATAATCTTTTTCTTAATCACACACTTTGTAGATAATTATTTCTCCTTCTTAACTTCTATACATATTTATATAAAAAAAGTTGTTATATATGTGTGTATATATATATGTCTTTTTTTATTATTATTAAGAAGATTTCAAACAAACAATTAAATAAATTTGATTGTTTTATCATGTATAACTGTATTAATCAAGAATTTTGTTTCCTTAATGTTTGTATGTAAATAATTGTATTTGTACAAATATTTTGTTTCTGTAAATTATTCTTTTCATTTAAATATGTAAATCAAGAAGTTGAATTTTTCTATTTTTTTTTTTTTATTTTTATTTATTTTTATTTTTTTTTTTTATTACAAATATTCATTGCCATGTATTGTACAATCCCTTGGGAGTACTTACTATTCCTTGAGTTAAAATTATTGCATAAAATTTATTTGTGTGTGCTTGAACTGTCTATTTGTTATGCAGATTAATTTTAGGCTCCAATCAATTTCACTATAAAATCAAGGTAAATGGCCCAGTGGCTACAAACCTACCAAACCTTAAAAAAAAAAAAAAAAAAAAAGTAATTTTCACTATTTTCAAAATGTATTGAAAATAGTAAACATAAAAAAACCAGTAAATCATTGAAATTTTATAATAATGAAATTTTTACATCAAACACATCGTATTTTGATTTAAAAATGAAAAATACTTGACTCATTCATGATTTCTGGTGCTTTCAATAAATTTCTTATTACACTTACAGTAATAATTTTTTGATAGTACAATTCTTGTAACAATAATAATAGACAGTGGTTATCTGATTAGTCAAAGTTGCAGGTGACGTATGAATATCCCCCACATGTTGCATCATGGGAAGTCTTGAATACTTCCTAATCGCAAAAGGAGAAAACATTGAAAATATTCAAATAAAATTTCCAAAAGACATATCTCGTATATTGCGACTCTGAAGCAAGAATCTAACTTGTGACCTTCAACACTGAAGGACCAATTCTATTTCTAACCTATAGGGAGGTCTAGTAAACGATTGTGAGAAATTTGTAGTAAACAAAACATTCATAATGATTGACATAATAATAATAGTTGTTTACAATAGTAATAAATAAATAATATTTTTTTTTTAAGAATCTCAAATTATTCAAATGAAAATTTGTTACAACAAAAGATTTTTGAAGAATATTCGATTCGTGAGCCAATCAACGTTTCGAGTACCCTTAGATTATATAATAATTTCAACTTAAATTTCCATTATCTTTTCATCGAAAATATCATTTGCATAAAATATGTAAAAATAAACTCCTATTGTACTGTGAATGCAGGAGGTCGGCAATTTCAACAAATATTCTGAAAGTATTCATTACATCAAAAATTTTGTCTTATAAGATATTAACTCAGTCCAATACATTAAAAAATCAGAATTATTTTACTTAGGACTAAGAAATTCTGATAAAAAAAATTTTACAAATTAGTTAAAAAAACTATAAGGATAGCTTTCATTAAAATGGACGCTTTTTTGCTATAATCCAAAATCATCATTATCTTTCAAAATGCTTGAATTTTAAAGCATGTTCAATGTTGAAAACATGAAAACACATTTACAGATCTCTTATTGAGACTTATTAGGTAGCTTATGTTATCGCAATATATATTAGGTTAGGTTAGGTTAAGACGGACATTTTTAAAGCTCTATGCTAATATGCTTGTAGCTCCCACTGAAAAGGATAACTGGAGATGATTTTTATATATAATTAAGCACACATGCCATTGAAACTCATTTATAGGATAGCAACCATTCACACTTCATTCATACAAAAAAAGGAACGAAGACAGGAGAGAGAGAGACAGTACACCCATGCCGAAAGCGAGATTCGAACCCAGAACCTCCCTATCTGCTGTCAGGCACGCTGACCACTAGACAGAATAGGCGGCGCAACATATCTCTGTCTGCCTATGTTTGAAGATTGAAATCACTCAACTAAGATAATTTTTTTTAATGTTTTTGCGCCACGTTTAAATGACGAAGATAATATCTGAGCTGGCACTTCCTCGGGCATATCAGTGGTGGAACATAAAATCTTACGAAATCTTCACGCATTTGACTTTGTCGGCGCAGCTGCTGGCAGGTATTGAACCTACAATTTTACGAACAGAAAACGAGGCTTTTCCCTACAAAGCTGGCACGATCTTGGAACCAAGAACGCGGTGGTTTGGTTGTTCAGAGCACTGTTCTCATTTTTCTAAAATAATGAATTCGAACCTTGACTAAGCTTGAGATGCATAGCGATTTGCTGGAGCTCATAATGTAGGTCATAGATGCAATGTCCTCCTAGTGAAATGATACATCTGGGGTGGCAGGTCAATTCAGGGTATGGTAAAGCCCAACTTTGGGTTTGGTAGCGGGGAGTCTGCCGGTATATACACGATCTCAGAAAGTTGATGAATAACTAATTTGAAATTATTAGTAAATATTTAATAACTAATTTAATTTCTTGCTGTAATTCTCAATGTAGATATTTTTTAAATAATCAATTTACAAACTTCTTTGAGCAATAATAAGAAAAAAAAAATGTTGAATTAAACGAAATAATTTTATCTATAAATGTAAGGTAAACAAGAAAGTTTTTGCTGTTCATAATAACCAAATAGAACATGGCCTATAGAAAGGGCAGCCTATTGATAGTCCTTGAATTAATCACCATCGACATCCAGCACCTTCTGCCAACGTGTTTCCAGTTGTGCAATTCCCTAGCAGTAAAACTCGGGAATTTTGCACGCAAAGAAATCTGTGAGTGCTTGGCGCAAGTCTGTTTCATTGGTGAAGGAATTTCCACGAAGAAGTGGTAATCTGATCAGGTGAGTGAGGTCAGGTGAGTAAGGAGGATGGCATGAGTCTTTTAACCAAGTCGCTGTTCCTCGCATTAACAGTCATCAAGAATAGTACGACCTTAGATTAAACAGTGGTGGCTCCATCTGTTGCAATGCCTATTGCACACTTTCCAGTTTCTGAGAGTACCAGGTCCGCAGTGAATATTTGGTGTTTTGGCACATAGTGAGTGAATCACTATACACAGAGCAAACTCTTGCGTGGGTGCAGTCTTGCGGGACATTATCCTGATGTGACAGTGCTGTGTATCATTCACAGCACCATCCTCAAACGCTTGACATATTCGATGACTTGATGATAAGCTCACATTTAAATCTTAAAGCAAACAACTCAGAACAAACTCCTTCGACACGTCCATTTCTCTTTGCTATGGTACGAGTTACGATTGATGAACGTGCGCGGTTGATCTGCTTTTATAATGACTTCTACTCTCCACTGACTGATGTCTCAACCACGTCATACTTATAGTCATTTCATTCAATGGCAACATGAAAATACTCTGAGCGTTCTTGTTTATCTTGTAAGTTAGACAACTGTGATATATTTTCTCCTCTGTCGACAGACATTTCTAAATACAACGAAAAGTCTCGTCGTATTGAGTAGAATCAAGTGAAGAGCTTGACACTTGACCTAAATGAAACCTTAACTCTGAAGCACCCACCTTGTCATATGGGCATGATGAAAGCAGAAACCTGTCATCAATAACCAATACAAGCGCTCCACGGTATTGCTGCATACTGTCTGGAATCGAACCCAGTACTTTCTATTCCGATGGGACAAGTATTATTGCTAGAGCAAGGTGAACAACTGACAATTTATAATTAATGGTTTCAACGACAGTAAGCAAAGGAAATTTGCAAAAATTATAGTTTTGTTATTTATAAACTCATATTATTTAAATGAATTAATTATAAATGTGTGTCATAACTTATATAAATGTATTTTAATTCATATATATATTTTTTTAAGTATGATATTCTCGTAAATTCGTATTAGGATAAATAAATAATCTGCAAATTCTTTCGATTCGATTATTTGGTGGTTAAGTAGTACATGAGGGTCTTGATGGCAACCAATAAGTTAATTTTTCAGTATATATAAACATTGAAAACAACACTAAGGAAGCATCCTTTTGATTTAAAATCATGACAAATGAAGTTGTAATCAGTTTAGTGAGCTGCAAAATCAGCGATCGTACTTTCTTTCTTGGTCGACACGCAGAATGAAAGAAGTTTGAAGACGGAGGCGCCATTGGCTCATGGGTTGTGGGCGTTTCTCCATCTTCACGAATACTTGACTCGGCTGTCATTAATACTGATGGAGACAGGAAAGAGCAGAAAAAGTGAGAATAGAATGAAGGAGCGACCACTGTCCACCAGGGAGAGAGAGAAGGAAGAAAGTAGCCATCGATGGATCTTTTCTTCTCCACCATTAAGTCGAGCCCCGGGGCTGATTGGTTGTCGAAGAGCAAGGGCTTGCGATAACGCGACGTTTACGCTCCAGGGGCGTCCCTTAATCCAGCTGTCCCCCTCATCTCCCGCTCACCGCCCTGCCGAGTATTTCATCCACTGCGGTTGGGGCTGTGTCTGCAGTGGGACTTCACGGTGGCGCTTATTGCTCAAGGAAGTGCTTTTAGAATAACGTTACTGAAGATCACATTCCAGAATTTATTTTGCTATTTGTATTATCTATTTTTTTGCTTTTCAATAAAATAGCAAGAAATTTATTTAACTCAAAATTACTAATATTATATGTAATATATTTGAATGAAATTCTGATTTTCAAATTAAAAAAAGTAAAAAAATTATCAAATAAAATCTCAAATTTTCAAGCTTTTTATGAGAGTATAAAGCAGTTGACTTAACTTTAATGAGGGTTGAGGTCTGGTGATCCAGTGGGCCATGCCATCATTCAATTGTTTCCTGCTATAGATAAGCATCAGCGATGCGAGCTTGTGTAATCTCGCATTAACATTGTTGCACGAAAGTATCACCTTTAAAAATTCTTGAATGAAGTAAAATTTATTTTTTTTTTGTTTTTATTAATTATTTCCAACTACTTAACTACTTATTATTAGCTATTCATTAATTATTTCAATTACTAAAAGCCAATTATCAGACAACTTTTTTAACTACCTTGCCATTATGAAGCATGGAAATCAACTCCTTAGCTGTTATCTTCATTCCACAGCCAATCATCAGAGAGATATTGGGTACTATGCAAAATTTTTGGCGTGTATGAGCTTTCTCTGAATACAGAATCAAACCTACTACCTTCAAGATGAAAGAGTGATACTATACCTACTCGGCCACAGGCTGATCTAAAAATGTTTCAATTAGCAAACAAATATTGAAACGCAGATATCAAAGATGTTCATAAAATTTACAAATAAAAAGGCTTAAAAAAATTACAATCAAATATAAATAATTAAGAAAGTATTTTGTCATTAATTTCATTTGGGAAAATATTTTTTTTATCTTTAAGCAATTTGTATTTATTAATGAATAAAAAATATTTCTAAATTAAATATAGATAACAATCAGAAAAAAATTTCAAAATTTTTAATTGAAACAGCACTATTAAAAGAAAAAATTAACTCAAAATGGATTTTAATTTAAAATGATAAGTTAAAACACTCTAACCATTTTTTGAATAAATATACTACCAATAAATTTAAAACAAAATATTTAACCACTTATGTAAAAAAAGATTCGTTTAATAATTTACACACATATGCACATTTAAATAGTACTCTCATATAGGAAATGGCTTATACCTCATGTTCTTGTAAAATAATTTGGGAAAATGCACAAGTACTCTTGAAAAGACTCAATTAAATGCATCGTCTAAAAGATTAGAATTAAAAAATCCGAATTAATATATCTGTTTCAAATCACTCACAAGATTTATGCGTGACTCGCATACCACATTTTTTTAACATTTAATAAAAATTCATAAGTTTGACACCATCTAAAGTTTTAATCTAATAATTAATTAAAGAGCAACATAAGGCTTTCTTTAAGCATTCATATCATATAATTTTCTGGAACGACTTCATAAAACTGTACAGTATTTACATATTGATCGGGAAAAATCCTAGTACTTTTCTCAGTACCCATTCCAACCAATATTATTTGCACAAAGTATATATATATATATATATATAAAATCCATTCTTTGTTGCATAATAATGATGGGATTTTGGTGCATAATAATGATGGGCATAATAAAACTTTACATTTCAGGTAACACTCTTTGTCCGAAATTTTCCAAGGTGCCAAATAATTGATAATAGTGAATCAGCCTAATTAATAGCTCAATAGCCCTTTGCATGTCTATGACTGATAGAAAGACTTTACATTTATGGTTTACCACAAGGAGGAAACCTGGAAAATTTCTTAGCATCCATCTATCGATGTGTCTGAAAAAGACAGGAAGGAGTTATCCATTTCCATGGTTCTTTTGAATACGAGTAATTCTTGCGAAAGAATTCTGAGTTACACATTGAAATATATCTTGATATCTTGAAAGGAGTTTGACCTCCGACATCTTATTTCAGCCTTTGTTTTACTCAGAATTTCATTCATTTTTATTGAGGACTAAAAGTCTTAATATGTTTTATGTATTAAGACAATTGTATTTAGCAATACATTCTAATCCACTTCAAAATTTAAAAGCAAATTTTCCATACACCAAAGTGCTTATCCTTTTCCAAAAATACTTTTAGTTATTTTTTCATGTTTTTCGATGCATGTGTACCGGGATGGAAACCGACTGGTTTATTCTCTGATTTTTATTTATTAAGCTCGTGGGTTCGATTCTCACTTTGAACTGAAATCTATTTTGAAATGCAGGTCAAATGAGCCCAAGTGTTCAAAAAGAGCCTTTATAAGGACAAACAATTAAAACCAACCCCGACGGCACAACCTGTACCTTTACAAATAAGGTCTTTTTTATGATATTTTAACTTTTATAATTCATTATATTCTTGTTACCATCCAGTATTACGATGGATAGAAGATTCGTTTTTCGACAATTTTCTAAAAAGGCTTTATAAGTTTTCAATAAGTAATTAATTGTTTCAAATTTTCTGCAAGTCTCTAAATTTGTTCCAAACGTCATGAACAATTGAACGGAATTTGTAAGGATGGACCTGACAATGAATATTTTTTATAGGCATTTGTAAAACAGCATCTTCTAGTGTGTGGTACAAATAGTTAAGGCTAAAATAAAATTTAGCCTAAGCTGCTGAGCTTGGCTCTCTACAACCTCATAAAAGGAATAATTTATAGTCGGTTTCTTTTAAACTGGCACACCTAAATCGCAGATTTTAACATATTAATTAGCCGGGGTAGTTCGTCAATTTAACCAGTTCGACACCTGTCTCTGCCGAAGCCCATTGTGCTGAGACAACCTACCCACGTTAAATGTTCAACAAGGTTTTATGTCCGTGTGTTGGTTTTACACTTACCTGGTATCCCATATGCTAGTGTTCTGAGTCCGGTTGAACGGTTCGTGGATTCGAATCTCACCTTTGGCGTTTGTAATGATTCGAAATCAATTTTAAACTGAAGTCCCCAGTCTAGTTATCCCTCGCAACTATCACTTATTGCATGCGTAATGACTCATTGCTTAATGCAATGCAACTTATAAGTGCAAAACAAGCCAACAATCCTAACTTACTTAGTGCTACCTTTCGTCTTCGTCACTTAGATGTGGCTCAAAATTATAAGGTGATCTTTTGTGCGTTGCGATTTTTTCCTTAAATAGGTAGAAGAAAATGTATTTCAATGTTGTCCTTGTCTTATCCAGCTAGGCTATAGCAGTATGGGGTGCGCTGCTCCCCTTTTCAAACTGGGCGGTAATTTTATGTGGAATCCGAATTCCTCAGTACACATATGCCAGAGGTACCCGTTTATAGGGTAGGCAATGATTCACAACACATTTATTCAAGGAAAAGACAAAGACATCCATGCCCAAACCGGGATTCGAACCTAGGACCTCCCCATATTTAAGTCAAGAATGCTGACCTCTGGACAAGGTGGGAGGAAATGCATTGTAATAACCGAGCTAATTTAACATTCGTACCCACATGAAATAAGTTTTAAAATTGTAGCTCTATCACACATCTCATTACTCTCTACTAAACGCTACCGATTGAGTAGCAATGTAAGACATTTCTATGATGTGCCAAATGTAATATTTGGAGTAAGTATTACTAAGCAGTGTAAGACATTACTATGATGTGCCAAATGTAATTTTTGGATTAAGTATTACCAAGCAATGTAAGACATTACTATGAGGTACCAAATGTATTGCTTGATTAAATATTATTTAATAAAGCAGTTAGAAAAGTCGAGCATCCATATTATTTTAGCCTTTACTAAATCTAAGAGAGGGATACAATAAGTAATGACTTTAGTGATTACAGTCAAATGTATCAAGAACAGGGCTCACTTAGTTCTGAAACAAAGTGTAAAAAAAGTTCATCCTATTCGAGCAGGCAAATGAAATGAGGCGGGAACCGAGGTCCCCAACTGGAGTGGAGTAAAGAGTCCGGTGTCCACGGACGCGGACTTGACATATGAGGTGGTTCCCAAGTGCTGACCCGTGATGAGTTACCAATACCCTAAATGACCCTTACACTCTTCTTTCTTGACCGTTAGGGCTGCTTCCTTTTTATTCTAACCCAGCTGATCCTCATCGCCGCTCTAATGGGAGGGACGCTGCAGAAAGTGCCTCTTTCGAAACGCCTGATCCCTCGCCAGCGAGGGGATAAAACCGTCGTCTCATACATTTACATACACTGCAACCAAACTAATAAAACCACAAAAGTGTGAGGAGCATTTGTTTTATTTATAATATAAAAAACTATGTGTTCAATTGGGAATGGTTTTGAATGAACTTAAACTTTTATTGAGAGAATGTCAATCTTTTTGATATTTGAATCAGCCGTATTATATAATTACTTCAGAATTAAGCTCCTAAATTCAAAGAACATTTTACTCTAATTCCACCCACCCACATACAGCTATTGTATCTTTCATTAAACTCACAATTAAATTTATGCATATTATTATATACTCATTTGCAGATACATTATATACTTAGAAATACAAAGCTGTATCTGCCGAAACAGTTCCTATTGATAAATGTATGCTTAAATGGGTAGGAATAAAATTTTTGCAATTATTTTAAATAAGAATAAAAATGTTTTATTTTATCGGTAATATATTCATACACAAAATATTATTTGATATCGTGAAGCGTACGTTTATCATTGAGATTTTTATTTTCAGTATCGAAAATATTTGAATATTCTATATGCATCTATTTTAAGGAGAATCTTTCATAAATACTAGGCCGTATTCACGTGTCAAAAGGTAGAAACCCGGAAATCTTCAATGTACTACCCCAAGAAACGCACATGTAGTTTTGCAATATCAATTGTTCAAGCATAATTGAGGTTCAACCATGGAAAACCTCTTTGACAAAAGCATTCTTAAAACCACACTATTATGAAAATAAAGGTTTAACACAAAAAAAATATGTTCTCTTAAAAATAATTTTCAATATTTATAAGTAATATGTACACATAATAAAATAACCTTTGTATTAATGACTTTAACTTTTTTTTATCACATATACAAATGCAAAATAAAAGTTATTGGTTTTATTTAATGTATTAATTATATACTTAATTCATAAAAACATTTATTACTTAATTATGGGATTATAAAAAAGTAAATTAAATGTGTAATTTGTGTAAAATTGTATTAGTAAAAATAAAGTAAATTTTCGATTTTATATATATATATATATAAATATAAGGAAATTGTAAGCACCTATAAATAGTATTTTGTTTATTATTGCAGAATATCAACACATAAAAAAAATCATTTCTCAATTTTGAAACTATTACGAAATCTTACTTTAAAATTATTATCCTATTGTTTAATAAACTAAAAATTAAATTTATTTCTTAGAAAGTTTATTTGTCAGCTCATATATTCAAACGATACAGCATTTCTTTTAATAAATTCGAACCAAATTTCCTTTTTGTTGAGAAATCATTTCTTATTTAATTATAATTTTCATTCGAATATGAAAATAAATGCATTTTACTTTTGTAATTTAGAATAACTTATTTATTGTAATTTAGAGACATATTCTCTTCAGCAGCAGATTAATATTTTTAATAAATTTATAAATATCCATTTTGAATTTGAGTAGTGCTCCAATAAAAAAATCACTTGCTGCCAGACTGGCAATATGGGGTGAGCTGCTCCACTTTTTTAACTGAATGCCAA
Source organism: Latrodectus geometricus (assembly GCA_026290005.1). Lineage (NCBI taxonomy): Eukaryota > Metazoa > Arthropoda > Arachnida > Araneae > Theridiidae > Latrodectus > Latrodectus geometricus. The sequence goes on from JAPDSC010165146.1 coordinate 12,011, forward strand.
TTAGGTGTGGAATCCGACTTCTTCAGTACATGCCGTAGGTACCTGTTAAAAAGGGCAGGCAACCATTCATACTCCATTCATACAAAGAAAGGACAAAGACAGGAGAGAGAGAGAGAGAGAGAGAGAAAGATAAGTACATCCATGACCGAACCCATATGCGAACGCAGGACTTCCCTATCAGTAGTCAGGCACACTGATTACTAGACAGGATGGGTGGCACTTATTCCAAATATTTTATTAAATAAGAAAATTATAGTCTCACATTCTTCTAGAAAATTTTATCAAATTGATATTTGCAGATTTGCTTCAAATTTCTCTTGTTTAAAATTTTATAAAAATGATTTGTTTATTGTTTACTTGTATCTTTTTATAATTACTGTTTTAAAATTTTATTGTGGAAAATTAAAACACATTTTTTATATTTGCATTGGCGCCATCTATTGAGAACACATGATACTAACTTAATTTTATCAAAATTCAGAAGATTCATGCCGCATTTACTGTTCCGTTAATTGTGCGTCTTCCCAGAAATATCCAAATAGGAAGGAAATTTCTGCTTTAAATCTGAGAACACTTATTATAAAATAATTTCTGAAATATCTAAGTTATGTAACAAGAGAATTCTTTATGTACAATCATTTATGATTTGTATTAGACAAGAACTCTTGCTATATAGAAAAATATTTTTTAAATTTTATTCTGTGAAAGCTTGAAAATTGTCCATAATTTGTGTAAAATTGTATAAAAATAAGTAAAAATATAAATTTTTCTTTGTATTTATATATATATATATATATATATATATATATTAGCTTACTATTTCAGTTTGACGTAATTATTTCTTTTCAAAGTTAAAGTATTTTTCTCGGAAAAATTTACTAAGCCATTCCTCTTTGCACAGAAACTTGAAAACTGTATGTTTAAATTATTTTGATTTTATAATATCTATTTTTTTCTCTTAATTTATAATAAAATGTATTCACACAAATTCACAAAAAGAGCAAAATTTAATCTACATTTAAGACATTCCATAAAAGAATATCGTTTAGATTATTAAAATTTTAGTAATGTTTTTAAAATACCTATTTAAAAATCACAAAATTGCAATTTTTTTAGTGCATGTTAATAAGAAAATAATGTAATTCCTTTTTCGATATTTATATTATTAAATTATTTGTTAGACTATTTTTTATTTATAATAATAGAAATAGTAATTAAAAATTATTAACAATGAAGTATATATGTTCCTAGCTAAATAAATATGAATGTATTATAATTTTTAGCTGTCAGGTAAGTATTTGATAACATAAAATAAAACTTATATTGTCAGTGGTTTTGAAAATCTTTAAATTTATTAAGTAATTTCGCTTGAAATCAGATGAATGAGTTGCACTTTGGCTTTGAATTCAATAGTTTATCGATTCAATTCCCACTTCTGAAATATACATTTGTAGCAGTGGTCTGTTAACCTCTTTGTTCTACAGATAACAGTCAAATTGGCCATTACGTGCAAATAAACCAAATATTTTAAATATAAATCATTTTGAGATTTTTGCAAATATTTTTGAAAATTTAAAACTGCATATTTTGTCATTGTGATTAATATAATGTAGTCATCTTATAAAAAGTTTCACCAAGAACGTATTGAACTAAGCAGATGGAAACTTATAGATTGGTTATTATTTTAAAAGTTATTTATCTAATTAAGTAGTGAGTTATAAAATCTTGCTTTGGAGAATTGAAAAAATTGAAAGGAAAAATTTTAGAAAATGGAATCAACAATTGAGAGTTTGTTACTCTAAAAAGTTATTCAATATTTTAATGAATTATATTTAAGGAATTTGAAATGCTGCAAGTAAAATAATAATTTTTTATGGGAATAAGTGCTTGTGAATCATGCTTAAAATATTTAATCATTATCAAACATCGGAATTTAATTATAATTTCTTAGCTATCTCACCACATAATAAATGACGGTACAGAAAAGTGACCTAAAGGTAAGGGCGAAATTTTCTGACCTACCCTCTCACTAAAGGCCAAACTGCCCATCGGACCGTGATGTTTGGCGCTCATCAAACGCAGCCAAATGGGTAATCTGTTTCCATTGGCATAGTCGTAGTCGCATCTTTTGAGCGGAATTTTCCCTCAGATTAAGGGATTTTAAAGGATCAATTTCCCTCCTTTTTCCCTTTCTCAGTTCTTTAGCCAAGAAAATTCTTTTTCTTAGGACATTCAGTGACTCAGAAATCCTTTCCTTGAGTGGTTGCTATACCATAAATTTATGCTCTGTGGTAAGCAATCACACGAAAAATCAGAGGCATAATTTGATACGCATTGAATTCATACTGTTACCACGTAGACTGAATTCTTTTTCAGTCAATAATTCAATAAAGAAATAAATTAAAAAAGAATAAGATTAATTATATAAAAAAGAAAATTATTTATTAGGAAGACCATTTTCAAATATTTTTAATAATCAGACGTTTCATTTTGATTATGAATAAAATAAAGCATATATAACCATAAGCTTTCGATAAACATTTGGGTATTTTGATGCAAATACAGATTTAAATTAATAGCTACACAAAAACATATAACTTTTATTAATTTATTTAAAAAACTTTTAATTAAAAATAGTTTCTGCTTATGAATATATATTTTAAATATGTGAATACAATTTTAAATTAAGCTTAAAATTCTTAAAGTTTTATTAAAAAGCTTAAGCAACAGATTAAAATTGTATCATATAAGCAAATTTAATTTACCAAAATAATTTGGTAGCCAGGTGGACAAAAGCGTGGGTCTATTAACCTAGAGTTAGGAAGTTCGATACTCGAAATAGCTAAAAGTAGTGTGCAGGGAAGAGATTGAAAGCAAGTTAAGAGCTCCTTGATGTTCAGAGTCTTTCCACTAGAATAGTACAATGTGAATAGAAAGACACTGGATCAGGTATGGACTTCATAACTTTAACATGCTCCCCCAAAATTAAGAAGTGCTTGGCTATGTTCAGTGGCTTTAGACAGCAAGAATTAGCTATACCTGACTGAGAGTCAAACTTCATGCTGAAGAAACCTATGCACCTTAAAAAAGTACGAAAGCTACAATGTCTTTGCTGAGATGGTGTGAATAGGTGAAGACCAGCTCAGGTATTGACCTCGTTACTTGACTGTGGTTAGAAATTAAGAGGTGGTTGTCTCGGTTTAGTAGCTTTTCAGTCAGCGAAAATAGGCAGATGGGAGCACATTAAAATTTGTTAAATATTTGTTTATTTACTTTTTATATTATACTTAGATATAATTTTCGATTGATGGGGATTAATTTAGGAAACATACAGAAAAAGAGGGAATAAATAAAATTTTTAAAGATGTAAATGATGTGGCAAATGTACTTCAGGACCTCTTATACTATTATTCTTCTTATACTTCGAATACGTCTTCCTTGGCAAAAATTAGCTATTTTGTTTTGGCCAAACTTGTTTTTATACTTGTTTGAAGAAACAAGCTGGTGCTAAAAACACGATTACATGAGTTACATTAAAATAATTTTACAGATTGGCGGGAACTACTTTAATATACTTCCCTCCCCCAAATCGGAATTTTGGCGACTTTTTTTTCCTCGCTAAGCAAAATACCTGTTTTTGGCACCTTTTTTTCTCGCAAAGATGGATTCTTGCTAGTTTAAAATAATTAATACATAAAAAACTTTAAACAAAAAAAAAAGTACAAAATACAAGAAAATACTAAATTTGGCAACAGAAAAAATCTAAATTGGAATCACCAAAATAAGAAACAGCAACCCTAAAAGTCCGTAGAGAGTACCAGATTTGGTGCGTAATTTTTAGGAAAGTATATCAAAGTTGTTCCAATTGGCGAGAAACTGAGGGTACTTTCAACTATAACCCACCCATAATGCTTTGCTGAAGAGATCTGCCAGTTTATTTAATAAATCATTAGTACAGTACGGCAATTTATACATTTATCAAAAAGTTTCAGGTATTCTTTTTTATTGAAATTTTTTTTTATTTATTTTAAGTATTTTAAATATAGATTTGATACATCACGTAGTAAAAACTTACAGAAATATTTATTTACTATAAAATAAAATATAACACCACTTATATATGTTTTTATTTAGACTTGATAATATGATAATTGATTAACTCTCAAGCTTCATTTTAACTTTTCATGGGTTCGATTCTTACTTCATTCTCGAGTGTCCGCAGTAGTTTGGTATCCAATTTTGAATTTTATTGAATTGAATTAACTCTCGAATAGAAGAATTCAATTGAATTGAATTAACTCTCGAATAGAAGAAAAAGGCCATTGACTTATTAAACAAACTAAATCACCTTTCTAAAATACACTTCAGATTTTAAACCACCTTACTAAAATACATTTTAAACTTTCAGTCAATTTATTAAATTGCAGTTTATGTTTTCTTAGCGTAGCCATAAACTGATGATTATTAGTACCATTGAAATTCTCTAATGTTGAACCTGTGAAACGAAAACTGTTCAATGAAAGCATAAAAGTTATCAAAATTTAATTTAGTTTGAAAAATTGAATAAAGTAACTTTTAAAATTGTTTGTATTATTAAAACAATTATTAAACATATTGATTTATAAGCAACCAATGCAAGTTAAGGTCCTTATTGGCTCGGATTTACTTTACGGTCAACTTGGCACAGTTTTTCCACATTTGGTGATAAATAACATTTTTTGGCAACCCATTCTTCCTCACAGGTTATATTTTTCAATATTCCAATTTTTTTTTTTTTTTTTTTTTTTTTTTAAGATTTCCCTTATGCAAAATAGCGAGATTTTTGGCGAAATTTTGAAAAAGTAGCCATGGGTGACCGTACAGTAAATCTTTACCATTCTACTTGCTTTTTATGAATGTAACTTGATTTTGTTTATTAGATTAACTTACTAGTTTTAATAAGAATGAAGAGATACAAGACTCTCTCACTTTACAAAGTGTGTTATTAAGAAATATTCGCAACATTTAATTACTACCTTCAGGGAACACATAACAAAAACGAGAAAATATTAAATGAAAACAAAAATCCTCAAAAAGCAATTGAATTTTCGTAAGACTGAATTATCACACATTTATTCAATTTAAATCTCAAGAATATTTTTTGAAAAAAAAATAGTTTCAACAAAAAATATAAGTATGAGCTCATTTTCTAAGCCAATGCAATAAAGAACAAATGTGTAGAATGAAGAGAATTCTTCTTTTGAGTTTTCCACAAAGCAAAATACATCTTTCCATACAATAAATGAGAAAATTTTTTTATTGTCTGCTTTCACCCGGAAAGAATTATTGTTCTATAAATAAATTTCCTCTTCTGAAAAAGGCCAAAGATATCTTGGGGTAGGTCAAACGCCCAATGCGTCTCTAAAGGCATAAGGGAATGAAAGATGGGAACCATGAAATATCAGACGATAAATAAGCGATTCCACGCGCCCTCTGTACGTTCCTCCCAAAAAATTGTTCCAGTAAGCCGGGGGCGAGGGTATATGCCTTCTAAATCAGAAAAGATGGGAGAAAGGCCTCGGTGATTTGACGATCGTTTTCATGTTGCTGAACTGAAATGAAGTAATGTGATTTGAAATCACTCAGATGGCTCGGAGCCTTTTTCTTATTTTTGTTCTTTCGATGGTTATCAGCGTATCGATTTTTACTGTAGGTACAATCCATTTCTACAAATAAAGAACTGCATTATATAAGAAAAAACTCAGTTGAGTTGATTTGTTAAAAAATAATAATTGATATTCCTTTAAAAATATCTAGTTAATTACAACAATAAAATTACGGATCACGTTATTAACCCAAACAAATTACAGATAAATTCGGAAAGAAAGAAATATTTTTAAATTTGCGTTATAAGTCAATTTTTCATTCAATGAAACAATTTTAGTACACAAAATAAAAAAAATTAAGTAATAGCAGTAGATAAAAAAGATACAATCTACATGAAGGTTAGTGAAGAGTTTAGTAGAGATTTTTCACTGTATATTAGAATTTGAAAAACACATCAGCATCGAAATTGTTTCTTTACTTATATTTAATCTTACTAAATTTGATTGACCAGATAGGAAGGATAAATGAACAATAGGAGAAAATAAAAAAAAATATATTCGCATACACGCAACGTATTAGAACTGTCAGAAGTACTTTAAAAACAGTTATAAAAATAACAGGTACATTTAGTTTGGTTCATTTGACGTTTTATGGTTACTTTTACCTGCTATTAACAATTTGATTGGTGCTAACAATTTAAAGTACATTCTAAACACTACAAACATGCACGCTTTTGATGGGTATCAAATTCATGAACTATTTAAATGAACAACCCAAAGCGTAATTTGTAAAGCTACTAGTGTGTCTAAAAAAAACTCACATGGATACAGAATCTCTGCGAGGAACGCATTTGGAATTCAAAGTCACCTCAAGATACTGATTATTGGTGACAGCTAGGATACCAGGTAGAAAAATGTAAACTGCTATGATCTGCAGTCAAAAATTCCTACATTATGAATATTACAGAAACTTAATAAAAATAATTTATAAAAGTTAAGCAAAGTGGATGCAGTTGCCCTTTGTTTTGGTGTTACAAGAATATTAAAATATCTTTTCCAAAATTCTGCCAGAAATTGGTTACAATCTTACAATTTTTAAACACTACGAGCAACCAAAATGAATGTTTGCCATTTTTTACTTAACTAATCCATTAATATATATATGTAAAAATTCATGCTATCAAAAGTATATATAATTAATCCCTGATTACATAACTCGTCAATTTTAACAAACTGAAATTTTCTGGGTATAAATAATTTGAGAGTATATTTCAATAACACCGATCAATGAGAAATTAAAAAAAGCATATCTGGGTATTTCAGTAAAAAAGCTTTTAATGGAAAAGGGATAAGTAGTTTTGCCTGCAGTTTAATTTTGGCATACGAAATGCTTTTTTGGCAATTGAGGTTGTACAGAAACAAATTTCTAAGATGTGCTTATCATAATTGAGAATAGCTGTTCTGAATGATAGTAACTATTCTGCCATACAAACAACTGTTATTTAATAACATTTAAAATAGTTATCCATCTTTATGATAAATGTTTTTGATGTTGTCGTATTAAAATTAAGTTGATAAGCAGCTTTGAATAGGCTTATGTATAACTGTACAAATTTAAATAACTGTTCTTCATCCTTTCAAATTGATAACTGTTCATATGCTATGTAATATTAACCATAAAGTGGTTGTTTCTTTCCTTACAGTTGAGATCATGTGTATGTCACTATATTTTACTTATAATTGGTCTGTGAGTTCAACAAATAATCATTTTCACCAAAAAGTTGAATGTACAATTTCATCCACTCATCAAAAACAAGTCAATGTGTCAGTGGGATGAGCTCTTCAGTGAGTAGTTGGAAAGAAAATGTTGGCCAATATCTTAGGGGGATGGGTTGTTTTATAGATTATTGGAGATTTATCTTTCTTGATACCATTATTAAAAATAAATATTTGTTATAAATTTATTTCATGTAGCATGCAAAGCGCATTGAATATTAATATTTGATTGTTTTTGCAAGCAATAAATAAATCATAACACCCACTTTATGATTAATTTAAATCAGCAAGGACGATTTAAGTTTTTTTTCTTTTAGAAGAGAATTATTTATTATCACAGTAACTTCTTATCACCAAATATCTTGAAATTTAACAGTAAAATCACGCTGCATATTGTGGTTTAGCTTAACAGTTATAAAGACATTAATTAGTTTCAGTCAATCTAAAAAAATTCCTCTTGCACGAGAATAAAATAAATTTCATACAAAATTTTCAAATACTTATTTCATTTTTGTTCTTCTATTATTGTGAAGTTCTTTTCCAATTTCGCACTAGCTCTTTTTTTCACGATCAGTAGCCTTGACAAACAATACAATTTTCTTGTCAGATGCATCGAGAATGGAATAACAAAAAAACGGGAGAGTGGAAAAGTTTTCCCTTTTCCAACGAAGATTGATGATATGCAAATGTGCGACATTCCTCCTAAAGTGGAGTGAATTGGCGAGAGAACTGAAGAACAAACAAGATTCCATGCTGGCCTGTCAATCCGAATCTGATTTGGCATCAAAACTGTTTCGCATAATGTTTGCTCGACTCACACAACTTGGCTGATAAATTTTGTCGGATTTACAATGTGTCACTTTGGCGACGTTTCTCATGAATATCTTGCGAGAAATGATGCCAAGTTTACAGCTATTTGGTTCTTTTTCTGTGGTCAGTATTTGAAGTGTATTAGAAAGAAAAATATTTAAAATAAAATGTAAAAAAAGAGTATTGTGTTTAAATTGAAAAAAGTCAATTTTTTTTCTTCCGTCTAATATGACTCAAATCGAAATGTTTATAAATTCGAAAAATCGCATGGAAACGAATACTTTTGCATAAATAAAATCTCATCAAAAGATTTTGCTTCAAATGACAGTTTGAAAATGCGTCGTCACTTTTAAAATATTTCAGATAAATTATAATAAATTATAAAATATTAAAGCTTTTATTTTGAAATAATTTGATTTTGCGATTAGATTATTGAAAAATGTTTTTTTTAATTTGAAAGATATTTTCTTATTTAAGTAAAATTAACTTAATTATAATTATTATTTGCTTGAAAAACAATTTTTTAAACTTTAAAAAAAATTTAATATTTCTGTTATTCTTATGTTAATTTCATATAAAAAATTTTTTTACAAAATTCATTTGTATACAATAAAAATTTAACATTCTCCAAATCAAATAAAATTTAAATTAAACATATATTCTAAAAAAGAGAAAATTCTTTTTCAGATATTAATAATCTAGTATTAATCAAATTCTAATTTTTTATTTATAATTTTTTTGTAAAAATTAAAATTCAGAATAATTACAAAATTACTGATTTTTTGTTTTTCTTATAGATATGTAGTTTTTTTCTCCATAAATTGAATTGTTAAGGTAAAAAAGTTTAAAATAAAATATCAAGTTAGAATTTAAAAAAATTTATTTAAAAAAAATCACAATTAAAGTTTTAAAAAACTGTATGAAGTTATTGTATTTCTTACAAAAAATAATGTATAAAATTCTGATTTTTATGTTCTTTTTTTTTATTTATTATTTTTTTGCTCATAGATAACATATTTTTATTATAAAATTTTAATATCAATGAACAATGATGTCAATTAATATTGACATTTCTCTTCAACTAATCTTGTAATTCACAGTAATAACAGGTTAATTTGCAATAACAGGTTATGTAATAACAATTTCAACAACAAGTTATGGTAACGGTCGTATGTTATAGTAACAAGTATCATAATATGTTATGATAACGATTTTTCTGCTTCATATAATACGTTAATAGATGTCCTAAAAATACAGCGAAAGAATTCGCTGGAAATACAATGAGTTATGGAAATTACTACTTAATCGACGACTTTATAGCCAACTTTAAGACATGGTAGCATTGTAAAAATGAATGGAACTACCTCATCAAATTAAGAAACAGGCCGTCACTTGCATTGTACGCATTTGCTTAAGAATGTATCTTGGAAGCAAATATTACTGCAAGAGTCAGTGAAATTGAGGCTGTAGAGAGACAAGACCTGAGATGTGACCAGAAATTTAATCAATTAAAAATATATGGGACAAGATAGACCACCATCTATAGATTTTCCAAAATGTCACAAGTCTGGAATAACATTTGATAAATCCTCTGTGAGATATTTACCAGAAAGACATTAGGTATTTTTATCACTTCTTATCAAGATGTACACTAGCGTGCATATAAGCACTCCTCATCAAGATGTACATAAGCACTTACATAATCACTCCTTATCAAGATGTACATAAGCTTGAACAAAAGCATTCCACATCAAGATGTACATAAGCATTTACATAATCACTCCTTATCAAGATGTACATAAGCTTGAACAAAAGCATTCCTTATCAAGATGTACATAAGCTTGTACAAAAGCATTCCTTATCAAGATGTACATAAGCTTGTACAAAAGCATTCCTTATCAAGATGTACATAAGCTTGTACAAATGCATTCCTTATCAAGATGTACATAAGCACTCTTTATCAAGATGTACTTAAGCATTTATAGTTGTAAAGTTCGTTTCATGAACTACTTATATGACGATCACCCGACCGTGAAGTTTCAATTATTTTATTGCTGTACATAAATGATACTACTACTTCTTTTTAAGGAAGAAGATTATCTTAAAAATAATTCATCTTTTGTAAACACAAATGAAATGTAGTGACCCTATTTACAGTGTTTGTTATAAAATATCCTGATCAGTGAAAAACCTTGCTCAGTGCATTGTACAATAGATTTAGAACAGCGTAAAACAGATAATTTTTATAAATTATTAATTATCTAATAATTGATATTTATTATTTATGATAACTAATAATATTGCTTTGAATTAGTTCATAAATTTAATTATTATTATTTATAAATATATTTCTGACTGTTATATCTGTTTGTATATTTAATAATTATTAATTACTATACATACTATATTGTAACCCGTAAACTCACATAATCCTTTTTCTTTCGTATAATGATAAATACGTATACTTCGTGTAAAATACATAATAAATTTAAGCATCAGAAATTTCCGAAATATTATTATAGATGAAATGATATCATCTATTATAGAGGAAATGACAGCACCTAGTATAAAAGAAATGATTACGATTATACAGGAAATAATTTAAAATGAAGGAAGATGTTTTAGAAAAAATGATATCACCTAGTTGTTTTACAACTGTATTCACATTTTTCCCATCAAAAACTCCTCGTTCTTTCATTATTGGTGAATAAAATTGTGTATCTGGGAGCAGATACTATTGTAGCACAAACAACTGGTGTGATTATAATTTCTATATATAGTTTATATGTATTCTTCCTAAACACATAAAAAAAAAAACAGTAGAAAGATAAACATGATCATTTACTAATAGTTAAATGATGCATTTTTTATTTATCAATTTTAAGTATTTTAAGTACAAAGGGATTATCAGGCTTTACTTTCCGCCGAGAAGATTTTAACACTCGATGAGTCTTTGTCAAGTTTTCTAGATTTAGAATCTTTTTTTTATTTATTATATATGTTCCCCTGTTTTCAAATCTTAAACAAACTCCAACATGTCATCTGATAAAACTTTTGATTTCTTCCACCGCCAGATGGCTCTGAAAGAATTACACGGTGTCACCAGCGATGATGGAAGGCGAGAGGAGGAAAAAAAGGATGCGGAAGATGATGGGGCAGATCGGGATTGTGAGAGGCAGTTCTGAGTGATGGAGCGGGTGCCCTTCTGCTTTATTGCATTATCTTCTGACAGAGCGCCCCCTCGCGGGGGATGGCGGACCTGATAAACTCGTGACGAGGAGTCACGTGCCTACAGTGAGGATGAGCTGTCGCAGTCGCGCTAAAGAGATAAAGTATTCGATATAGATATGGATGAAATGCATATCGACTTAATCGATTAATGTAATAATTGAATGTAAAATATAGATAAAAAATATGAACTGAATTAGTAAAAACTAATTATTTCAAAGGTTTGTGAGGAAAGTTATTAATCAAAAAGGATTAATATTTAATTATTATATAATTAGTCAGCTACTTATTATTTGCGTTATAGTTTTTTCGCTATCAGACTTTCGATTGAGAAAATAATTATATGTTATCAATAATTACTGATAATTTTTTCTTAACAATAAAGTAAAATAAAGTTGGCAATGGAGGAAACACGCATATCTCGCTTGCAGCTACTCCAACAAGTAGAAAGCAAAAATACTTCACCCATCTCCCATTTTTGAAAAGTACTGGTTATCGAACATGAGACATTCCATTCGAAAGAATGCAATAGCAATAAATGCACTAGGCTCAGTGGACTTCTCTAACGCTTATTAGTTATTTGGAGAGTATTTTATGGATAATATTCTGCACTAAAGAATTTTCGAGAAAATTCCCAAGCGCTCACCTTGAGAGAGTGCTAGGCAATGTTGGAATGCAATGATAACTTTACATGTGTTAACAATGATTAGATAACATTTATTAACAATGGTAATATTTCACTAAAACAGTATACTTTCAACCATTTGGCCAAAGTAAAATTAATGATATAATGAATATTCAGTAAGTTTAAATATTCAATTATTGCATGAAAATTATCCGTTTCCATTGTAATTCATGCACGTGAAATAAGTTATATTACAGAGGCAAAAATTGTATTGATACCTTAATAAGTAAGTTTAAGTCGAAATTTGTTGTGTAAAATATTTTTTCTGTCTTTTTTCAAAGTGTACATTCTTTTGTGCATTCTTTTCGAGTATTTTATAGATATGTTATCATATTCGTGCTATACAATTTTCACTCTTGAATTTGAGCGTAAATATACGCCCAATATGTTATTTATTTAGTAGTATAGTTATGTAATATGTTATTTATAAATATGTTACTATAAAAATAAGTTATGTAATGCATAACTGTACATATATAGCACATAACTGTAAAAATAGTATATAACTGTACTATTTTTAAGACAGTCTTAAATTTAAGATAATGAAAGTAAAAATGCTTTGAAGCATGTATTAATCAAAATTTTGGGAGATAATTAGAGAGCCTGATGTAACTCTTAAATCTTCTGTAACCTTGTAATACAAAACATAATTCACAGAAAATTGACAAATCTGGAAATCCGTGTAATCTGTTTTTTATCGCTATTTTTAAATCCGCCAAAATATATAGTCGCCAAACATGTAGCTCGCCCAAAATAAACGCACTCTTTACCACCCACACAATACAAAAGAGCATCACTCCTTCACAGCTTCCCTGCTTTACATTCCTTGTTCAAACATTGACATGACAGACTAAAGCCGCCACCCACCCCCCGCAGCAGTTAACTGCCTCCCAATTATGAAATAGGGGGAGGGAGCAAAAGAAAAAAAACTGCACAAATATGGTTGATCGGCATTAAAATGGTAGCCAGATGGCTTCAATGTATTTATTCATTTCCTTCCCCAATACCTCGGCAGCTGCGGTTACGGTTTGTGACTTTTAGGGGGGGCGTCCCGAGGGTGCAGTTACGATTAGGAGTCTTATGTGCGCCTCTCTTCTACCCACTCTGCTACTCAGTGCACACTGATTGAGTCACTCAGTGCTTTTATCGACCAAAAACCTGTTTTTAATTCTCAGTTTATCTTTGTAGGAAATAGTTTCCTTTTTTTGAAATTTTCCTGTAAGAGTGCATATTAATATAGTGGTTAGATTCAACGTAATATAAAAAATAAAAATTTAAAAAAAAAAAAAAAAAAAAAAAAAAAAAAAAAAAAACCATTTAAATCGTCCTTGCGGATTTAAACTAATCATAATGCGGGTGTGATGATCTATTTATTGCTTGCATAAACAACCAAATATTAATACTTAATGTGCTTTACATGAAATAAATTTATCTTTACTTAATGATGAATAGGTATTTAGTTTTTAATAGCGGTATCAGAAGAGACAAATATCCAAGAATATATAAAATAACCCATCCCAATAAGATACTGGCCAACATTTTCTTTCCAACTGCTCACAGAAGAGCTCATCCCACTGACAATTTGACTTGTTTTGGATGGGTGGACAAAATTGTATATTCAACATGGCTTTATCCCAGTGTACGGTACGCTATTTTTATACAATTAATATAATTATACAATATACAATTAATATAATTATATAATATAAAATTATATTATTTTATACAAATAATATAATTTTATACAATATTATATACAATTAATTATTAATTGTATATATGCATACCGTACAAGGAGCGTACCGTTCACTGGGAATTAACCATTCAACATTACGGATGAAAACGACTATTTGCTTAACTCACAGACCAATGATAAGTAAAATAAAGTGACGCACACATGGTCTCAACTGTAACGAAAGAAACAGCCATTTCATGGTTAGTAAAATTAAGCAATCCAGAAATCGAAAACATTCACTATTTAAATACCAAGCAGTTGATAAATTAACAGACTTTAATAAAGATAATAATTTCCTATGTGGTTGCATTAAATTTATAAATTTAAGTTCATATTTAGTTAGATAAATTTCGTGAAAAATATAAAAATGTCTATCCCATCAATATGATGTATACATTGATAAAACTCGAATTCATTTTTTTGCTATGCTACAACTCACGATATCTAAAAACAATAAACAGCAGCTTATCAGTGGAATTTAGACCGATGACAATCAAATAAACTGATAATTTCCCGGAATAAGCCAACAATTTAAAAAAAAAAGAGAATGAGTCCATCTGAATACACATTTAAAAAGTATATACTTACAATAAGGAACACATAAATATACTTATTACTTGAAGAATAATGAAGTTATTTGTGAGTTTATAAATTTAGAAAATTATTTAAAAATTCTCTTTTTGTTCCTTCGTAATAATAAATCATTTCTACTTTACTAGAAATTAAAGCTCCTTGGGATATTTATGCAGCCTTCAACTGTATGAACCACTCTCAGATTATCAGGAATTTACTACACTATCATATTATAGTTAAAAATATAATATTCTACATGCTACTGTTATCAGTACTCATGTATTATCCGATCCATTATTATCGCCAAAAAAAGTATGTCGCTAAGTGTTGTAAGTTTTAATCTTTTTTTACAAACAGTGAGAGAAAGAAGCAGAAGTTAAGTTCCATCTTCATTTAAATAAATGGGTAGAACTTTTTATTTGAATTTTTAATTCACATTCTATTCTTTTAACTATAAATTTCTTGCACTCTTGAATCCCAGATTTCGTCAGCAATCAGGACTTATCGATTTATTTTCTTTTAATATTGTTCTCAACTAAGTATCTCCTCCATAGCAATTATAATTATAGGTTTGTTCCTAGCAGAGTTCACACCTTTGCCCCAAATAATTTTGGTACGGGACAAATTTCGCCAATTTTGACTTTCCTACTTTAATACACTAGATATGATAAACCTGTTTCTGGAACTCTTATTTTGCCATTTTGTTCTGCCTTGGCGCTTGTTTTTCAATTTGTCACCTACTGTGTGGGCTCTCCTAGGATTTTACCATAATTATATAACTAACCTATTCTAATGAATAAAAATTATTACTAATAAGTGCAGATTAAAGAAATGTTGAAAAATCATGATTTAAGCCTCAGAAAATTTTATATTTCATTGTTGTGTCGTTGACTTTGTTAACAACTTATGCTTCTCCATCTGGTATTTCTTTGATATTGGTAACAACTAAGTATTCTTCGTAGAAATTATCAGTGCTTAATTATCCGTTTCAATATTCCATGCACATCGCTGCTATTGATAATATATAAAATCCATAAAGATATTAACAAATAACCAAACTCTGAAGATTTTGTATTACACTTGTTGTGTGCCCTTGGCACTGTAAATATCTGAGGATTTTTTTTAATCACTCACTATTTGTGTATTGTTAGGAACTACATATTTAATATACTATTAATATATGTATGTTATTGTTAAGATATAAATAATATTGAAAAAACACAGCAATGACAGAATGTGAAGATTTTACACTCTACTGCTGAGTCATTAACACTGCAACAATTAAAGTTTTCCATTTAATATTTTCCATTATTGCTAACAATAAAGAAATCTACAATGAAACTGTCAATACATAATTATCCATTTCTAACATGTAGTGCCATTGATATTGCTAACATCTTCTATCTCATTATTGCAATAATTTAAAGATTGATAAGCTACTGACATATATTACCAGAATTAGGAGGTATTATAGTGTTCTATGTGTCTTTGTGTGAGGTATCATTAACCTCAGGATTATTTTTTTTAATATTGTCTAAAATTAGCTCATTGAAAATCATTGATATACAGTTATTTTTTTTTCAAATATAAGTCAATGTTAACATAATCCTCTTGAAAAGAATAGGTAAAGCTATTGCAAACTTGAAATACATATTTATATGAATCGTTTACATTATTCTTTACTTATATATAAATTATTTTCTATTTCCTTAAATCCTTCGAGAGATTGCAGTTAAACGGAGTGACCTTCAAGAATTCATGAATTCATTTTCTTTCACGAGTGGAGATGTTTGCTTGCTGCTTATATATTTGATTGATATTAGCTTGATGCTTGTTATCTGCTTTAATAGTGATCTTGGACAAAATAACCTATCAATGTAAAATGGAATGAGAAATAACAGACCAAACCAAATTCTATTTTGATTAATGAAAATTCCCTTAGAAGAACGTTCCAGTCTTCATATGCTCTGGTCTTCAGTTTAGTATTATCTGTATTCGATTCCCACCCTGGAAATGTTTGTTTGTAGTGGATCGAATCCACTTTGAAACATAGTCATAATTTAGTTAGACCTACAGTGCATAAAGTGACATGGATTGTAAAAACCGAAACAAATCTTATTCAGATCAACACAAAAATTCATTTGGAAGAAAATATCCGGGCAAATTGTTTTTTGAAAGATTAAGACTGATTGTCTTCAGTTCAACAGCTCGTGGATTCAATTCTCATCTTAAAAATGATTGCTTGAAGTAATTTGGAATCCAATTTAAAACGTACTCTCTGTCAAATTAAGTTCTCCAGTGCATAAAGTGATGGAAAGGGACAGACCAAATTTTATTTTGATGAATGCAAATTCATTTAGAGCATACCAGTTCCTCTTAATTGGTTGCTAAATAATTAGTTTTTAGTTCGACAGCCTTTAAATTCGATTATCACTTGGGGAATGGTTGTTTTTAGTGGCTTGAAATCCCCTTTAAAACACATTACACATGCAGAAGAAAATCAAAATCTTTAGATAAATACTAATTTACTAAAGAAGTGGAGATTGACAGTGCCAACCCCCCCCCTCCCAAGTGGCAGCGAAATGGCCAGGCTCTGGATTTAACCTCAACAGTTCTAAGATTTGATACCTACCTCAGATGTGAAAGTTTATTCCGCTTGAGAATCCACTTAAAACTTTAGGTGTAAGTTGAATTAGTGCGCATGTGCAAAAAGTGGCAACAAAACAAATTATCAAACAATAAGAGAGTGTTCGATAAAGATTTCAATAATTGTATTTCGAAGTCTCTATGATGTCTGTAAGTTAACTTCTATCTATTTCATCTTTAGTGTCATAAAAAGGAATTAGAGAACAGTGCCATTTCGGATATCAGTTACTTTGGTGTCATCATGGATGCCTTTAATGTCCTACAAAGGAACCAGAGGATAGTGTCATCTCGGATACCTTTGGCTTCACAGAAAGGAACCAGAGGAC
>JAPDSC010165146.1:29774-59498 GCA_026290005.1 Latrodectus geometricus
AGTCTTCGTATTACAATCCCTCATCAAACATCAGAATCGGGAATTCTTTCTTTAACATTTCTGAAAAAAGGAATAATTTAAGAAAATATAAGGAAAAGCAAATTTTAAATGAAGTGGAACAAAAAAGAAACTGAAACATTTTTTGAGGCATTGGTTTCAGAAATTTGAAATTAAAATTACTCGAAAAAAGCAATGGCTGTGTCCAAGAAAAATAAATTCACTCCACCTAATACCTGAAATGTACTAAAAATACTTTGATTTACATTTAAAAGTGGTCACCCAACCTGTCTAGTGGTTAGCGTAACTGACTACGGATGGGGAAGACCTGGGTTCGAATCCCGGCTCGGGCATGGATGTACTTTCTATTTTTCTCTCTGTGTTCCTTGTCCTTTCCTCAGGTGATGAATGAATGTGGCCCTCCCTATAAACGGGTTTATGCTGGTGTGGTGTGGCGTGGGCGATGGTACCTCGAGTAACGATAAAATGAGTAGCAATTTCCGCCCTTGTTGCGGCAAATGGGTTAGTGTAACTTACTTGATCAAGGATGCCTGCCATTAGAAACAAAAAAAAAATATTTAAAAGTGTGTTGTAGAGAGGTTTTATTTTGAACTGCTTGATAATCATCCATTTCAGAACTCAGGTGATGATAAAAGAATCAGCTTTTGTCCCTCAACAGCCATTTTTGCACATATAGCCAAGATTTCGAATCCATATCTAGGTGGGATTTGAATCTACGAACAGCTGAACTGAAGACCAGAGAGCTAATTATTTGAATGCCAGCTTGGCTAGAGAATTTGAAATCGATCTTACTTATTAAATGATCTTCTTTATGCGCCTGCCAATGGCTGAGTGGTTAGCGTTCCTAACTTCTGGGCTGTTGGTCCCGGATTCAAATCCCGGTTTGGGCATTTTCTCCCTTTCTCTGTCAATCTCTGTCCTTTCTTCATTTGAGATGATCGATGAATGTGGCCCGCCCTATAAACGTGTTTATGGTGGTGTGGCGTGAGCGATGCTACTCGTACCTCGGAGAATTGGTTCACAGTTGCCCACCGGGTAATGCTAAAATGGGTAGCAGTTTCCGGCCTTGTTGTGGGCGACGGATGCAGTCCCCCATTAGAAAATAAAATCTTTATGCTGCAAATAACACGTGATTTTTCAAAAGGGTAACACGTGATATCTTGCTTCAGTAAAGCCATAATAAAAAAAATAATGGATTAGGATACGAAATTCTACTTCCTTCATACAGACCAGATTTAACTTTGTTGAATTATTATTTTCTTATATATCTTCTACATTTTTAGTGTTGAAAAAAAAATTAATATTTTACTGCGAAACCATAAAAATAGTCATTATATATTAATATTTAAACATGTAATAAATGTTTTTTTAAAGTGATTAGTTTCGGTTTATTTTTTAATTAACCTGATGAGAATTTAAAATTTTATGTATAGGAATACTTCAATTTGAGTTTAAAAGTATTATATTGGTATATTCAGTATAAAAATAATCTCAAATCACTTGTATTCAAAACTTTTTTTTTAGGAATACTTCCGATAATTTCGCTTAGAGAAAAAGCCCAGGGGTGGTAAGACTTCTGTCTTTTAATCTGAACAGCACCCCTCCCACTTCTAATGGAGGAGCTACTTTATAATAAAATAAAACGACAGTTTCGCATCCGTCAAAAGGGCCGCCTATGCCTCCCGTTTAAACCTAATCATTGTCATCGTTATGTCATGATTATACACTTTCCCAACGTTCTTATGGAAAATAAAAAATCTATTTTCCTAACCTCGATATCGTGAGGAACAGCCATAAAAGGAATAAAACAACTCAACATCACGCCTTGCCACCATCAGACTTCCGACGTGCTATTACAGATTATTGCACATAATTACGATTTTTTTCCAACCCTCTGGCAACTCAACTTTCATTACTTTTACAAATAAATACCGTTTCACACCGGAGGGCCTTGGAACACCCCTGGGACCCAGTGAAGAATGGGGCCCCCCGGATATTTTCCGACTAATCAAAGGGCACCGACCAAAAATACCCCAGGGGAAAACTTAGCATTAATGGCCCTAACTTGGGGGTTTTTCCATGTACTCCCCTACCCCCTCATCTGCAGATAGATAACGACCAATCTCTTTTGGGGATTTATTTCTATTCTGGCTCTGCCAAATTACGAGTTGAGTGTTACGTCTTCACTAAAGACTCGTCATTTTCCTCGTCTGCTACCCCCTCCCACTTCGTGATTGGTGGCGTGTGGTTGATCTCTAGAAAGGAATTCCCGAGATTTATTCCATACGCGAGTTTCTGTAAGAGACACTGAATCAGACGATTTCTTGTCTGGAATAGTACTTGGGATAGAATTTGACTTCTAGGTGGTATATTAAATTTGCAGCTTGTAATAACTAATAACATATTAAAAAAAGGTGCATTTACTAAAAAGCTATGATACAAAGTTGTTTGCACCTTCAACAGTGAAAAGTGACTGAGCACACCCAATCACCTTACAATTTTGAACCATATCAAAGTAACAATATGACAACCGAGTTGGCACTCTTTTCACTCTCCGTCACACCAGCGGAAGAACAATGCTACCAAGACCCCTTTATTTGCTCAAATTTCCAATAGCGAACATGATGGATCTCGGCTGGGTTAGATATAGAACCCATTACTTCCTGACCACGAGAACGACATTTTTCCAACTAAGCCACCTGACCACATTTGCAATTAGATAAAATTAAAAACTGTTGCTTTCTTACCGCAGTTGAAATATTCTACTTTAACATTTTATGCATTTACATCACGTTAAAGCAACAGAAAAAATTTTTGCTATGGCGTAAAAAAAAATTTTTAAATCTGTTTACAATGTAGTGATTTATAACTTTTAATAATGGCTAAATGACCATGTCGGTGCTCTCTTTCTCTCTCTCTCTCTCTCTCTATATATATATATATATATATATATATATATATATATATATATATATATATTTATTTATGGACGGTTATTTTGGATGTTAGCCCTTATTTAATAACCCTATTAATTATAGAAACCGTATGCTTTTAAAGAAAAAAGTTAAAGATTTTCTCTTTTTGGTGCTCTTTTTATTTCTTTCTTAACTATTCTCTTTTTCTCCTCTTCAATGTTGCCAACGAATTCTAATATATTTTATTTATTGCCATAGAATATTTACATTATTATTCTGCGAAAATTTTTACTTTAATAAAAATTCTCTCTTTTTTTATTTCTTTCCATAATCTTCAATACTAATTTTTAACTTTTTTACATTTTAACGCGATTTAACTCATTAAATACGTTATTTACCTCAATCTTTTGGCAGCAGCCTTTTAAGTCATCTTTTTATTGTGTTCGTTACTTAGATAGAACAACTTCTCAGTATTTCCTGGTAAGTTATTATTCGATTCGTTCTCCTTTTCCAATCTGTTAAATTCTTTTAATTTTTGCATTTTACTCCCTCCCTTAAATTTTTCTTATCAAATTTATATTTAAAAATATTTTTAAACACTTTACACCGTCAAGCAGGGTTATAATTTTGATAATTTCGTTTGAAAAACCCCTGCTTTTAATTTTTGCTTTCTACTTTTAATTGGTATTAATTTTCATGCAAAGGATTTGGGAATAGTTAATTTGTGTATTGTTTCTTTTTTTAGAAGCTTTATGCAAATGAATTTGAAATGTTTTCCTTTTATTCTCAGATGAGAAAAGACATTTTTTTTATTATTTCTGATGTTTTTCAATATATTTTTTTTCTTTTTCTACAATTCTTCCGTTTTAATTTCCATTTCCACTCTCTTTTCATTATTACTTTAATTATATTCTTTTGTTTTATAAATGACTTATCATTTTAACTTAATTTCATTAGAAAGGTTTTAAGATTGACTTTTCTGATTAGAGCGATTCAAGTTATTTTATCCTTATTTAAAATAATTAATTATGTTAATAATTTCTAAAAGTTTTTAGATTTTTATTAATTAAAATGTAGTTGCTATTAAATTTTATTTTTGCTTTAACCATTATATATACATCCAATATATATATATATATATATATATATATTGCACCAGCATAGTTGGATTACATTGCGACATTGTCCCAACCGCTTTTACTGAACAGATCTTCGGTTTAAGTCAGTATTTAACTCACTACCGTCTGATAATTTGACGTCCTAATCAACAAGGCCAGCAAGGCACTTTTTACAGTTAAATATCAAAATATCCATTTCCCTATTATTCAGCAATATATGGCATTAAATCTGGGAGTTAACATTCCGTATAGTGAGATCCACTTAGCAACCATAAGCCGCCCACTTTATCTAATGGTTAGCGTACCTGACTACGGATGGGGAGGACCTGGGTTCGAATCCCGGCTCAGGTATGGATGTACTTTCTCTGTGTTTCTTGTGCTTTCCTGAGATGATGGATAATTGTGGCCCGCCCTATAAACGGGTTTGTGGTGGTGTGACGTGGGTAATGCTTCTCGCCCCCGTGACTTGGTTCACAGGTGCCTACTGGGTAACGATAAATGAGTAGCAGTCTTGTTGTGAAAAAGGGTTTATACCCAAGTGCCCGCCGTTAGAAAGAAAAAATCTACCAACCATAAGTTTTTCAGAATAAGTAAGATTAAATTATTATCTTTTCGTTTCAAAAAATTCAGTCGTCTCCACTGAGCCAGTTTAAATTTTTTTATTTAAATTTTGATTGAACACGTTTTTAACGTTTTAAGAACCTTCATAATTGTTTCTCATTGAAAAACTTGCTCCTGTTTTACAATAAAAATAACGCTGAAAACATTAAGGTGCATCTTTTACAGATTGAACTACATAAAAATAAAGGAATCTCTTATTCAACAACCCCATGATCGAACTTCAAACGCTTGAATCTGATGACTATAATATTGATAAACCAATGGTGTTTGTTACCTTCAATCACATTTTGATGTTTTAAACACAATATTTCATGAGAAAAATGAAGCTCTGTATATCCTATTTCCGATCCCCTATTATCAAATGTCAAAGCCATCTTTTGCAGAAATATAATCCATTAGAAACACTCAGACAGAAAAACTATAATATTCAAGCGGAACGTAAAAAAAATTGGCGAGAAATAAGGTCGAAAAAAAGTAAAAATCGCCAACTAATGAAAAGCTGCTGTCTGCAGTAATGGCTGACATCATTTCATTTATATTACGTGAAGATGGTCAATTATTCAATACTTATCCATTTGCTTCATTGAATCCCTGATTCCACACTAGTGTTGTAAAAAATAACAATAAAATGGAGGAGACGAACAAAAAAGAATCGAGAGCTTCCTGCTTTTTTATTGGTTAAATATAGATGATTGATTTTATCTTCGCCCTAAATGCGGGGGGACAGAAAATACGGGAAAATACATTTTCAGTAATTACTGATTTGTGAAATGCAATAGCTATTATGTGATAAGGGTCTATGGACTGGTTCAGTTTATTAATTAGAGGTCGTCGTTAACAACAACTCCAAATTGCTTATTTTTTTATTGTGATTTCAATATTTAAAGTTAAAAAACTAAATCATTATAAAGATAACATAGAAATATAAAAATTAATGCAAAAATGGTCCATGATTAGACATTTTAAAGTGACTTCTTAGAACTTTCGTTAGAAATGTTTTTAGTGAAAATAAAATTAATGGAACTCAACGTGATAGTAGTAAGTTCGGTATCGATATAATCAAAGATCATCATGTTGATGGAAACTATGCAGGAATTTTAATGCACCCTGGTGATGTAGCTTATTTTGTTTGTTTATCTGCGTATGGTCACTTTTGAAATATGAAGGAGGATTCGATCATTATTGACAGTTTAAAATTGAATCCGAATTTCTACATTTACATTTGAGATGGAAATCGAACTCATAAACCGCTGAATTGAAATCTAAAACATTAACCATTTAGTTGTTAACTCAGCGGCTTTTTACTAATGATATAACTAGAGGACATTTATCAGAATAGGGATCAATTATAGATTGATAAAAAATCATTAAGCTTAATGCTGACAAATCTTAAGATCTTATTGTTAATAGAGTCTATTACCATTAATTAAATGCTGATTTTTTTTAAAAGTTATAGCAGTCAATGAAATGTTTATCGTAATAACAAGTACAGGATAATTAGTAATCACAATTAGTAGATTTCAACTTATAACAGTCAAGTTATTAGAATAATTTCAATTTTGTTACCTACTTCTGTTATTAATCATATTTTTATATTTTTGCTTTAATTTGTGATTTTTTATGTATTTTCTCATTAAAAGTTTTATTTTACGACTTCTACAAAAACATTCTATTTTCAGAATAGAGAGTCACCATTTTGTATAAATACAAAAAAAAAAAAAAAAAAAAAAAAAAAAAAAAAAAAAAAAAAAATTGCTGCTTTTATTTGTTTATTGGTCAAATATCAACCGGGTAATTCCAGTTTCAGTGCTTTACATATAAATTGAAACCTATTCATATTAAAATATCGTCTGTTCCTCTCTTCTTTTCAGTTCACCAAAATTGCATTTGTTCACTGTTTTTTAAAAAAATGAAATTTTTATACTATTAAAAACACGGGTTTAGCTAAGATACATTATATAGATCTATAGGAATGTTCAAATAAAATTCAGCTGTAAATTACTTGAAATATAGGAATTATCTACAAAATTATTTACATATATAGTTTCTTTTATTAAAGTTATAATTAATATTTCTCGAATTTTACGAATTATATACTATGCATCGTAAGACGACTTTTAATAATATCTCCCAGCCACTTTCTGAAAATTTATTGATAGCATGGATACTTCACTAGGCCAGTTAGTTCGATATTTGATAAAAGGGATTACACCCCCCCCCTCTTTTTATTGGCCAGAGTGGATAGATGTGTGGGAGAAAAAGAGGGATCATAACTGCATGCTTTCGTCCAAATTTGTTACGGAGATGGAGGTCTATCGTATAGATGTTATCTGGCGATATGTCACCGATTACGGCGACATATCGCAAATGCTTGTCAATCAAGATTCAGAAAGACCCCAAAAGTAAGGGGGCATTTCTCATATTTCATAGGGGTATAACAAAACGGATTTATAAAAAAATCACTGGATCGATCGGAAATGTTGTCAATATTTTCCCTTGAAATTTTATAAGTATTAATATCTCCTACCATATTTTTGAATATTTTTTTAAAAAATGATGTCTTATTTTGGATTTTTAAAAATTGACTTTCTTGCAAACAACTTATGGAATAGTTTATATCAATAACTTGATGTGTAGGAGGCAACTGTACAGTTAATTTCAACTTAAGACATGCGTAGCCACAAAATTTAACTGTTCATTAGAAGAAGAAATAATCTGAAACATTCGATTTGTCTAGGAAGAATCAAAAAATTAGTTGAAATCCGCGAATCAGATAAATTAGTACAATAATGTAACAATATGTTAACAATTATAGCCAAAAGATATCAATATTTACAGATGTTGTTAAATATTCATTGAAAGGAAGAACAGTCTGAGATATTTGATTTGTCTAGGAGGATTCCTCTTTGACCAATCTGCTGGACTAGACCAAAAGCTGGGAATGGACATCTGTAAATCCAATTGTGGAGTTATATGTTGTTAATTCTCAACATGAACAAATATTTATTCGTTACTCTACATATTGTTCTCAATAACTATAGTCAAATATTCTGAACAAACATTATAAACGTGAGCCTTTTTCTCTGTTCTCTTATTCGAACTATATATGAACAAATATTTATTCGTTACTCCACATATTATAGTTATAGTCAAATATTATGAACAAACATTATAAACAGGAGCTGTTTTCCTCCTTTCTTTGACTCGAACTTTGGATGAACAAATATTTACATGTTAATTCACATATTGTTCTCAATAGTTGTAGTTAAATATATTGTTGAACAGAGATTGTAAATACGAGACATTTTTCTCTGTTATCTTACTCGAAACAAGCAAATTAAAAAGGAAAAATATAAATGAATAAGAAAAATAATCTCAAGTAATTCTGCTAATTGGAAAGCTTATTTTAACTAACATAAAACGAATAATTAATTTAAAAAAAATTTATTTATATCAATTTTTCATAAATTTTAAAAACAAACAAAATTTATGTAAACAAATCTGTACAGAAAACCAACTTTTACTAATCATGATTAGTATATTGTTATCCTTAATACAAATAAATTAAAGAAAAAGTAATTTATGTTCAAAGATTTTTTTTTATAATCCTTCTTAAACTTAGATGTTAAGATAACGTGCTTTAGCATTTGTAATTACTAAATTCTAATATCAAACCTACATTTAACTTTTATCCAGCAATGAAAATAATGCTGCTCTGTCATCGCATTTCTCGTTCTTGTAGCAACCAATTGGAAAAAAAATCATGAACTTGAAATGGTAATCTGTGGTTATTGATTATGATTTTCTGTTCACAATCAACTATTAATTAAATTGAAAAAATTTCATTACCGCAAAAGATTTCAAAAGCATTTATTTTTACGAATACCAATTCGAAACTATTGTTTGCGACTTCGATTTGGTATTTCTATTCGAATTGTTAAATATAAAATTTTTTGAGTATCAGCAATTATTTATACTCTCCAAATATCTAAGTCAAATGTTATCAGTTGACAAGTTTTTAATAGTTGTCTTGTGCCTAGCGGGCAATATGGAGAGCGCTGCTCGATTTTTCCAACTGAATCGTTATTTGGTGTGGAGTCATACTTCCTCACTATATACATGTCATAGGTACCCGTTTATAAGGTAGACAACCCTTCACAACCCGTTTATTCAAGGAAAGAATAAAGTTAGGAGAGAGAGACTTCATCTATGCCCGAACCGGGATTCGAACCCTGGACCACCCCATACGCAGTCCGGCACGCTAACCACTGGATAGGATGGGAGGCTTCAGTTGATTAGTTTAATTTTTATTGTAAAGAAGATGAATTCTCATTCTTAAATTTTACACTGTTGGAAACATCCTTTGAATTAATGATTTGAACATTAAATCTTTTTAAGCAATAAATATTATTTGTTTTTTGTTTCCGATATTAGAGAAAATATTTAAAAATAGAAAGAAAATAAAACAGTTTTGTTAAATTTCTGGTTATAATTCCTTCTTTATTCAACTCTCAATACAATTAACATTTGATGACTGTTTTCTTGGTTCCTTCCCTGCTCTAGCAACTTTGATAAAAAAAATAAATAAATAATTCACTTATTATACATTTAAGTCACAAAGAAATTATTTTCCTCATCATACGCAACACAATAATATTATTGTTGAAAATAAATAACGGAACTGATGTTATTGTTGAAAATAAATAACACATCAGTGCTTCCTCATCGCATGTCTCTGGGGAAAACAAGGTGGTCAATGTGGCGTTAAATTCCCTTTACCGAGGGACATTGAGGGAGTCTTTTTCCCTCCAGGGAGGATTACAAGCGCCGGAACTAAGCCCTCTTCTGCCACAGGATGCTTAATGCCAGATCTATCATTTGAAGGTAGACTCACGGTGCAGAAGTCTGTCCGCAAGCACCATCAAGCATTTGCCCATTTATTCGAAATGATCACATGATGAAACACTTCAAAACTATATTTGCTTCGGAATGTATTGAAGACACTAATTTTTTAGTACTTTTCCACTTCACCAACGTATATCACGCCAAACTATCATTTTTGGCGACAACCTATAATTTGACATTGTTTGAAATTTTACTAAAGGGAAAAAGCTTTAAAACATGATAATAAAATATTGCAGTTGGCGATACTTAGTTCTAGGTTGATTGTATCATTTGGCGAAATTATAGCATGTGGATGCATAATAGAATAATACCATTTTTTTGTATGTGTAAAATGAGTTCAAAATACATTCATAGTTGATTTTTTAGTTTGGGAAAAATTTTATTAATCTGCTGTTCTTTTCAGTAGTTCTATTATAGGAATTTCATCGTATTTTCGTTATAAAATTTTAAGAAGATAAGCTGTCTCTTGCATTAGTGTATTTTGTCGAATTAGAGAGTTATTCCATTATAAAGTGAAGAGAACATTGGCGAATCCTTAGAATAGTTTTCTTTTCTTACCAAAGAAAAAGAACTGAAAATTTAGTTCATATTTATAAAAAAAAAATCACCAAATCAACATTTTGCTGCCAAATATTATAATCCAATCTTTTATTATATAATTTTAATGTCAAAATGAATTTAAATATAACTTTTAAATTACTAATAAATGAATTTGAAATTTTACGTTCCAAAACTAAAAAAGTTCTTTTTCAAAATAAAATTTTGAAATTTATAAAATATTTGGAAGAAGTCAAAAGGTTTTATATTTATTGTTTAAATAATTAATTACTTAGTTGTAAATAGCAATTAATTATTTTTACAGCAAATTCTTGATAGCAAGTTTTGAATAATCGTAAGGAATCTTTTTAATTCGCCTCAAATTACTGATTTTCAACTTTTCGTAAATATTTTTCTTTTCTATTCTGCGAACAAATATAATATTCCGGACAAAAAATTTCTGTTTTTTTTTTGTGATTTGGAATAATTATTTAATGTATTAGAATAATAACTAGGTGATTTTAACCAATTCTCATTAGCTGCTTTAAGGTATTAACTTTTTTTTAGAATTTATTAAGAATTTTTATAATTACAAAGAAAATCTTTGTAGTTATTAAAATTCGAATAATCGAAAAAGCAGCTGCCGATGACGACATCTAGCGTTAGAAGCAGGGAACTAAAAGTCATTTGATTCTTAACATGCGATTTTATTTTGAGTTCTAAAAATCTTAAATAGGATTTGTAGATATTGCAGAGTATGCTTTCATTTGCTAGGACAAAAAGTCAATAAATGATTTTTTTAAAAAGATTTTAGTTAAAATAAAATTAATAGTTTATAAATTCTTATCTGAGAAATTTATCTTTATGAAAACAAAATTTGTTTGCTTAGACATGATTAACTAATATAAAATGCTCAGAAATATTTTAATAATTTATATAATTAATGTTAATTTAAATAATTAATATAATGATAATACTTAAAACAAAAGCTTATCGTAATTTAATTTTGCGATTGTGGTTTTCAAAATATATGATCATTTATTTGACTCAGAGATTAGTAAACAATGAAAATTGGATGTTACTTTTATATTTTCTCCATGCACGTCTACCGGAATGGCTGTTTTGAAGTTTTCAAGGTTTCCTCCCTTGAGAAATGCAATTGCGACCTGTAAAAAAATCCAATAATACTCATTAGATATTAAAGGAATATTGCAGCAGTATTGGACTGTCTTCAATTCCATACCAAATCATTCACTGCATACTGACTTTTAAAAAATAGTAAGCAGTAATTTTATGTATTGAATTCCAGAATTTTTTTAAAGTACCAACACAGACAAATTTTACACAAAAAATATTTCATCACCATTCACAAAAATAGATTCTATTTTCTATACTCAAGATAAATATTTTATTTAAAAGTATCGATATTCCTTAATATCGATTTGTGTGAGCTTGCCATAATCACATTGATTCAATGTTATAATAATATACTTTACTTATATTATAATAATAATACTGTTATAGTAATATACATTACTTTCCTTTACTAATTATTATAATAATATACATGAAATACAGTTTTGTTGTGGTTATAATAAGAAAACATATTATCATATCAATTTTGCAGCTATTTCATTCGAATATTTCACTCGCCGTCGTTAAAAAGTGAAAGGAAAAGAAAAAAAAACTATTTTAGAAATGGACATATAAAATGAATTAATTGTTTCTTTCCGCATTCGCCACTTTACCATTCCTTTTATTTCTAATGACAACCGAAAATGGGAAAAAAAGAAAGAGGCAAACTCATAGGAAACTCGGGCAGATGACAGTTGAGCGGCCAAGTGTGGCCAGATATCATCAAAAAGATGATGGCCGACCTGCAAACGATCAATCGTTTTGTCAAAGAAGTCAACCACTGATGGCAACGAGTCATTTGGACATGGATTTGGCCAGACTTTTGCTTTGGAGCTTTCAGAGGAAAAATGGACTGAGGGATTCGACGTCTGTTACAACATTAGCGACATACGTCATGCAAAGAAATGTTCAACATGATTCGAGAAGAATCTAGAAAAATAATTATAATGACTAAGTACACACACATCTGGAGTAAAACTTGAGAACAAGGCTTTCGGCATTTTTAAGGATTTTGATCGAATCACTTGTTGAAGAGTGAGCGTTATATATTGTTTATGTTTATAATCTGTACTTCAAAATTAAATTCATTGATTATTTTTAAAAAAATGTAAACCATTTTAACAACAATAACAATTAATGTTATTAAAAAAACAATAAATATGTCTCACATTAAGAAATATTGCGAAAAAGAGTGTAACTATGTACAAATTAACATTAAAGAATCGTTAACATTAGATTAATAGTTCAAAAAATATCACATCGTTATTTTAGACAACTTTTACTTAATTAATTAGGATTTAATTATATTGCAAGTAAACATTTTCCTGTTTTTTTAAAAGCTAAGAAATTGCGGTAGGGAAAGTTTGGTTTAGTTTAATTGTCAACTGACTGTAACAGATTTTTTTATCACACATGGATTAATTAGACCAAAACTAATATTTACTACAAATTCTGAACCATTAAAAATATCGATTACTGAGGGGGTAAAGCGAACGCATGAACTGTTGAACAGAAATGTTAGGGAAAAAAAAGAAGAATCTTTAATATATATTAAATCAGCTAAAGACACAGTAACTTTGATCATTACAAGTGAACCCATCTAAATTAATGATGATTTATTGCATTTTTTTTTCAAAGGATTTTTCAAGAATACGATAAAATATGTCTTTCCTTTAACTGAATCCCAAAGTTATGAAAATTTTCTTCATGATATAATCCTTAAATTATATATATATACTGTCTTGAAATACTCCATTTTTCACAAATCTTACCTAAAATTAGATTAGAGATATATTTTCCAGATTCATTTTTGTCAGAAAATGACTAGACACAGGCAATCATTCCTTTAATTTTAACAATGGACAAGTCCCTATATCTCCTTGTTACGGCATCAGGAGGACATGGAATATTACGAAGTTGTTAATATCTCAATCCAATTTTCTTTTAATGGGACAAATATCGATTTTTAACTTAAGGGCACTAAAGCAAGACAATTTTTTTCACCAGACAAACCCGGAATTTGTCCCCAAATGTTAGCAAAACCATTGTAATTTAATTGAAAGCACTTCAATTTTTCACGTTTTAAGGAAAAAAAGTAGGTGGAAAATACATTCATCACTTTTACAGCAAATCGTTCTAAATTGTAATATTTGAAATCTCGGCAACCACTTGCAACATATAAGTAGATATTTGAATAAACCGAGAATTTGAAAAATTTATACATGTCCAACTATTTACTTGATATTGTTTTGAAACTGAGAGTGTTTTGACTGAATTAAACAACTTCGATCTGTAAGAATAGACGATCGGAAACGATTACGTTAAGCCAGAGAATAAAATAAAGAAGTTGTATTCTACAATAAATTTCTGTAGTGAAGTATCACTCTAGCAAGGATCAACTGCATAAAAATAATTTCATACCATTAAAATATAATTTTCATTGTTGTTGTTTAGTTCTTTGGTTCGGATTTCGTGTATGACCAACTAGTTCCCTATAACCATTACTTGTACATCAACTTTTTCCCTAATGATGTGCCCAGAAATATTTGTAAAAATCTGTAAGGACATCAGAAGGATATATATTTTTTTTGGTCAAGTGACAGCCAGGCAGGTCTCTCATATGGGGTACGCTGCTCCATTTTTCCAAAAGAACCATAATTTGGTGTGGAGTCCGACTTCCTCAGTACACACATGCCATAGTACCTGTTTATAGGGTAGGCAACTATTCATACAAGGAAAGGACAAAAACAGGGGAGAGAGAAAGAGAAAATACATCCATGCCCGAACCGGGATTCGGATCTAGGACCTCCCTATCTGTAGTCAGGCACACTGACTACTATGCAGGGTGAATGGCAGAAGGATATATTGGAACATATTTTAAATATCGTCAAAAGATGTGCTGTCTGATTGGTAGGGATATGAACATAGACCCACCAGTTGAATATGGTATCTAGGCATGGACATCGTGACTGGAAAAAGGTTGCTGAGAAGGATTTGAACAACTAATTGCTTTTCGAGAGGGCTTTTTATATAAAGGGGATCATATTCCTGTGCCACAAAAATGAAAACCCTGAAAACATACATGCTCCTATCTCAACATATATACATGCAAGGAAAAAAAAAAGTACAATGTATTTTTCAATATCTTAAAATATTGCTGAGATTGAACCTGTTTTGGTTTGTCACTAAACTGTATAATTTCGAGGGCCTATGAAAGGAAATGCATTTTAAAGCAGATTCCAAGCCACTGCAGACAACCAAGCTGGAAACAGGAATTGAATCTCTGATTGTCACAGTAGCCTGACTGATTGTGGAGTCGTTTTGAACATCGGAATGTAGTGAGCTCAAATTTCGACTTAAGATCCTTCGTGTTCACTAAAGATGGCTGGGAATCATTAAATAGGTCGTGGTCGCAATGTCCAAGTGAAAAGATATCTCTAGAATTAACAGATTCGACATTGGGGGCTTTAGTGTTTGGTCCTTGCTTCTTAAAGATGAAGACTCACACCCGACAACTTCCACAAAACTGGTAAGAGCCAACTCTGGGCTACATACGGAGAAGTAGGCAGGTACACATGCACACCTTCAAACCGTTGAACAGAAGACCTAAACGCTAACCATTCAGTGATCAGTTCGATGGAAGGGAACCCGAGAACCTGCATTCCGAAGAATAGGATCTAATCGCAAAGCCACGATGAGGTCTCCAGCAGATGGAAAAGTATGCTTCTTTTTGTGTTGAATGATTAACTTAGAAATTCAAGAGCACTCTGTGTGTGTGTGATTCGACCACAAACTGATTTCAAAATTCCGCAATATTCCACTCCCTTATTCCACCCCAATCTCTTCGCGCCACTTTCCCTCCCAAAGGGAATTCAATCGCACATTTTTCACGAGCACAGCTAATGAAAAACAAAAAAAGTGTGGTTAAAAAAACAAAACAAAAAAAACGCCATCATTCCATAGACTCGATTCATTTGCAAGTAATGGCCGAACAAGTAATGGGCCGGCGAGTGAGAAAGCCTTCCTTTTCTGTTCCATTGTCTCAACCACCTCCCCCCCTCGACGTGTTCGTTGGCGCGTGATTGGTTCCCCCTTCTGTTTTAACCGCTTAATATTTAAAGACTTGGTGACGGGAATGGATGGAGCTGGTGAAATGCGTGTGACATGGAGCGTGGAAAGTACGCCTCGCAGCGTGTTCGGCGTGGCGTCTCATTTATACGCCTTGTGAGCCTTACTCGCGGCATCCAGTAACAAAAAAATTCTATGTACCCATAAGGAAGAGAATTACTGTCGGTTAAATGACGCCGTTTTCGCCACCAGATGATTACTTTGATGACCCACCGTCTCCACTATTTATGCGCTTCAATCTGTAGAACACGTGACAAGTAACGATTATTTTTTTAATTAACCGTTTCTTCTATCTGGTATCTTCGACGCCCTCTCCAAATGAAAATGCAGAGGGGATATTGGCTCAAAAGGTTACAATTATATTTTCCGAATAGTTACAAAAGTTGCCCCTACTTACAGTTTTACTGTAAGTTGTTTCATTGTTAAAAACAATTCTGGTTTTTCTTCATACACTAAACGCAATATATTTATTTACGAGAGAAGTCAACACAGCTTTTCTCATATCTTCCGAATAGTTACAATAGTTGCCCCCACTTACAGTTTTACTGTAAGTTAATTCTTTCTTTTTTCCTAATGGCGGGCACTGGGTGATTAACCCTACGCCACAATAAGGGCGGAAACTGCTACTCATTTAGCGTTACCCGGTGAGCACCTGTGAACCAAGTCACGGAGGCGAGTAGTAATACCCATGTCACACCGCCACAAACCTGTTTATAGGGTGGGCTACATTCATCCATCATCTTAGAAGAAATGATAAAGAAATATATTGAGGGAGAAAGGAAGGAAACGTCCATGTCCAAACCGGGATTCGAACCCGGAACCAACAGGATAGGAGATAGAAACGCTAACTACTCAGCCATTGGCCAGCAATTGTTTCATTATTAAAAAGATACTTTATTTGTCCATACAATAAACACAGGGTATTTACTTACGATTGAAATCAATACAACTTTTCTACAAAATATATTTTTTATGGGAATTTCTCATCCTTATATTATTTGTTTCAAAAATCATTTCTCATTCAGTTAGTTTATTTTCAATCATTAAAATAATCACTGATTTTTTCAATTGCATTAAATCATCAAATTATTCTTCATTAATTTATTAAGTAATAAAATCATGAATATTAACTAGAGGAAAATTATGTAAAAGATTATAAATTCAAAAAGAGTAAGCAGATTCCCCAACAAAATTGCTAATTTATGTTTTAAAATCTATAATTTTTTGTAAAAGTACTTAATTTTATTATTATACGGCCCCACAGATTTTATTATTGGCCTTGGAGGTCTTATCATTCACTATCTTATTATAATATCGCGTATATCTCCTTGATTGTCTTATTATCATCCCCTACTCATCAAATACACATGAGTTTAGAGTATACAAATCTATGTGAATTACAAAAAGACTAAAAAAAATAATTAAATAAAACTTTAAAAAATGGAAAAAATACGTGGCAACACTGAATTTAAAAGAAGTATAGTCACTGGATGTCTACTAGATTAATTTTCTTCAGCCTATATCAGTTGTGCACCGGTCTACTTCCTTGTAGCTACCTAACCCGGAGTTGAGTTCTAACAATTAAAAGTGAGTCTTCGTATTATAGCAAGGCCAAGTAAGAGACTTGAACTGCCAAACCTAGGAGTATCATTTCTATTGGAGGACATCGTGACCCTCGCCTATTCATCTCCATATTACTGTATCACTTCTGTAATGCAGAGGACTTTATCAAATGATCTCTGAGTTTTTACAAAATTTTGGTTGCACAGTATACAAAATATGCGTCTATGTAGTACAGACTTTTAAGCTTGACCATTATATCCAGTTTCCAACTTTAATGCCACAATCCCGATTGATCTGAGAGAATTCATGGATATTACAAATTTAATTTCTAAGCAACTTAGTTTTTGTATTACCTTCATATTGTCAATGACATATTATATTTCTCTTCGAATTCAGAATCACGTTGACTCATCGCCAAACTAGTTTTCATTCAAATGTTATTGACATTCCTTTAGCATTAAACTGAAAATAAATTTTCCCTAGGAAAATCTCAGCGATTACTGGTGAAAGCACTATTTTTATGAAAACGAAACCTCTCTTCATTGGAAACTTTTCAATGTTCATTATCAATAGAAACAATCGTCTTACAATGTTAAATCTTTACTGAAATGTCAGTGTTAGACAGGAAATTATTTGTTGACATCCTGAATCCTGAACTGAAGGTGGTTTATTTATCGGTTAGAACAAATTTCTGCACATGAGGAGAAATTAGTCTAGATTCTAGACTAATAATCTAGACTCTGCTGTTTCAAGTGGTTTCCTAAGTTCTACAAAAACCGATATCTAAGATGGAATTCAAAACAACGAACTATTGAGTGGAAAACCATAGCACAAACTGTTCGACTACCAGCGTGGAGTATTGGTAGCTAAGTTTTACATGGCTTACAAACCGCGCACAACAGGAGATGTTGCCATATAATGTTTGTAAATCGAAATAATCGAATGGGTATGTTGAAAATAGCTAAGTCAACAAATATTATCATTCTTAGGGTGGTCTCCATAAGAGAATGCACTAGCTAATCAATTTTTCATGAACAAATTAATCAATTTCTTAAATGTATAAAAGTCTTCTGCACCAACTAATCATTTAGGTATATAAAATCATTATCGTCTTTAAGGCTAAACTTTGGTCAGACGTTTAATTAAGAACGGTTACATGAAACATTGTGAAATTTATCTCAGTCTATTTGTCCTCTGGTCTAACTTAAAATTTATGTTTCTTTCCGAAATTTTGAAGACAAATTTTAAATTTTAAATTAATTCAATACATTTAAAAAATTAAATTAGTTTTAATGGTAATGTGAGCTCTCTTTATAAAAGTACTTATGCCAAGATGTGTGCCGTTTAGGAACAAAGTATTCAAGAACTGTGGGGTTCCGGTGTATCAAATAGTGGACAAAATAAAAAAAGATAATGGATGAAATAAAAAAAAATTAAAAAGAAGGAGTGGATTCCATTTAAAATTCATAACAATAGTTAAATATTGGGATAGAAGAAAACATGTATGGTATTGAATTTATCACATCCGAATTGTAATTAAAAATAATATATAAAAGGTATTTAAACTCTGTGTTTTTTTTATTTTTGAAAAAATGTTATTTTCGTCCATTGCACGTGAACGCGTTTTTGGCTTTCTCAACAAGCCACCGATCATATATGCACTGGACCATGGATTGAACAAGTTCAGAAATCACTTAATAAGTTCAGTTCAACAAGTTCAGAAATTATTTAATAAGTAGTTAGGGGGGAATTCTCAAGTGTATCATGTCTAATTCCATTTTCTTGTAGCTGATGTCCACGTGAGAACTCATTTCGCAATTCAAAACAATCCCTTTAAAGAATCCCTACTGAATTAACCCTCATATGTGCTGCTGAATTAACCTTCGTGTGCCACAAAAACAAAACAAACAAGTAATAAATGGAGATAATGTGAATCAGAACTTCAACTTCCATGGCAAGAAGGACCAAGAAAAAGAGTTGAAGGTCTAAATAAAATTTAAAGCGGGTGGCACGAAATGATATTTTGCTTTATATCTTTTCCAAGCGTTTCCGTCCAATGAAATTATTTTTTAACAGCTTCTACTGAAACGGATATTTGTTTCATGATCTCTTTTTGTGAAAATAAATTCCTGTAAAATCCAACATAATAGTTAAGCGACAGACAAATTTATTTTCCTGTCGTTTTCAAGCAGAGGTGAGAAGGATATTGCAACCTCTTCTACCAGCTGAAATGGATGCCGGATTTGACCACCATCACCCATGGACGGAGCTATGCATCACCTGGATGTCTGTCTGTCCGGCGTATCAAAGACGATGGACAAAATAAAAAAAGTGGTGCATCCTTCACTTCGACTAAAAAAAGAACAGTTCGAAGTCGGAGGAAAAGAACAGTTCGTGAATATGTATCGCCCTTGGTACCACATGGGACCCTCGGAGCAAGAACGGGTAGATCCGTGACAATTTTGCGTATTCAACGAAGGCTAGTCTGGGGCAGGGGGTGGGAAGAAGAGCTCAAGCGGGGCGTGTAATTGCCAGCCGGGGCGTCGTTATTATTCATGCAGGGGGCCGCAGATGGTCCCCCAAGACGAGACCGCCCTGGCAGTGACGAAGTGGATACCGTTCCGCAGTTGTAAGCTCGTTCGGTCAACCTTGCTTCGGCTGCTCTGCATCAGAAGAGGGAATATTTATATTCGAATGGAACACATTCACATTCGGGAGAAAGTTTCTCAATCTTATTTTTATTGAGTTAACTCTTTCCTCCCCACGTTTCAAGTTCGAGTAAGCGTTGCATGTGTAGTGTTGTAAGTGACGCCAAAGTTATTGCTTAATTCATTTAATATCCGTTAATAGTACTCGTTATTAATAATAGTTAATTATACTTGTTATTAATAATGGTTGATTATACTTGTTATTGATAACGGTTAATTGTATGTTTGTTATTGTAAAGTAATCGTTACTTTTTAGAATATATAATTGTTTTATATGACAATATTTATATTTCGTTGCATTTCTCGTTTAGAAAATATTTTTTTTATATTTGATTTTAGGTTGAAATATAAAACCTTCTTCCACATATTTTAAAATCGAACAACCTTTAGAGAGTAGTTTTTGTAAATAATGTCAAATGTACTGCTTCATACATCCGATATAAAATTATTAATATAGTACCTGCTATTTACATAATCATTATTGTCTGAAATAAATTTATTGTTTTACATGACAGGTATTTATATTCTATTGAACATTCGTATTTAGAAAATATTTTTATGTTTATTTTTTTTTTTAATTCTTTCCGCCCACACATTTTAAATTCGAATAATATTTTGGGTAGATAACTTTATTTATTACAAAAAGCTTAATTATATCTGTTATGTATATAAGTCGTTAATTTTTTAAACTGATGATTGTGCTTTACTTAACAAGTACTTGTTTAACATTCATATTTAGAAAAAGATTTTTACTTTTGCTTTTTGTTTTTATTTTCTTTCTCTTCTTCTTTTTAACTTCAAAGACGACTCGGCTATTTTACTTAGCAACAAATGATGAAGTTATCACTCATTATCTTAAATAAAAAGGGATACATATTTCAATTATACTTGTTATTGGATGTTCGTTAATTATTCAGATAATATTTATTTTGCATAACTAGTATCGATATTTTATAAAAAAAATTTGTATGCAAAAAAGAAATGGTTTTAATGCTCATATTTCTAATTAAAATTTTTTATTATTAAACTTTTTCTTTCATCATGCCGTTTATGCTCAAATTGAATAGGTATAATTTAGTTTTATAAGTTAGACCATCACGAATACCATTATTTACAAAATGCTTAAATTCTAGTTCATAAAATGGTCAACGCACAATAATTGAATTTTTGAATTTAAGATTAAGGTACATAACAAGCATTTCTATTCAATGATTTTCTTGGCTTATTTGTCGCTTTGTAATCATTTTTAGCCAGAAGGCTAATTCACCCTGAATCCATAGTTTAAAGTGCTCAAGCTACTATAATTATCAGTGTCTGAAGTGAGAATTGAGCTCACTTACTCTCCAATTGAAAATTAATTTCTAATCATTCAACTACTAATTCCATAAGAGTTCCCCGTAACATTGTGATAGGACAGTGGTCTTTGGAACACATAAGATCTTTGATTCGATCACAGCCACTGTTGAACAATGTGAAAGGAGGACGTTTCGGGATACACGTCTGTCTTCGGAGTTTTCCAGGTTTCCTCCCTTGCAACACATGAATATGGCCGACTATTAATGGAAATCCTCTCGGAAGTCAATTACCGAGTGTATACTAAAAAAATCTCTTTCAATAGACTAAAGTCATTAGGTAGTTCGCCACATGGTGTCAAAACTTTTATCTCTACATAAATTTTATAGAATACTTAACCAAAAAAAATTTATTCTCATTCTTGTATTGAAGCAATTGCTAATTCGACTGTAAAAAAAGTGATGTTTTAATGTATTTCTGAATATACTAATTAATTATAACTATATAAAGTAATTGTTATTATAAATGAACTATAATTATGAGTATTTAATTAAGGTTCTTCAGAAAGGAATATTTAAGATGAAAAGTATGTGAATATTTCCTATTGGGATAACAATTTCCTGCAAACTTTAAAGTACAAATAAAAATTGTTTCACTACCTATGAAATATGGTTAACTATTAAAGTGCTTAGAATAGCCTTAGGCCGCTAAATTGCGTGCAAGTGTATATAGCTCCTGTAAAAAGCCCAGATTTTGATTCTATCAGTTAGGGGGGTAGAAGCGGGAGGGAGTTTTCGTAATTAAGACGCAGAGGGCAAGTAGAATAATCCCAATCCTTCACTTGCCTCTTGCCGAGATATCACTTCACTAGGAGGATATTGCGACCACTACCTATATAGCATACTTCTGCCGCTTTTAGTGAACATAACGGATCTTTCACTGAGTCGGGATTTGAACTTAATACCTATTGATAATGAGAATGGTGTTCTTAATAAACCAAATCACAACGGCTTCTACATAACGGTGTCAAAACATGAAGCGAAATCAAAATATTAATCCTTTTAAGCGAATTTTTCGCTTCTGGTGTTTAGACGCTTGATTCAGTATTCGCTATGCAGCCTAATTTATAATAAGCCATGTATAACATTATCCTAAACCATCATGCCGATCTGGACGCTAAAAGATGAGTATTCTGACCTTCAGTTTAACAGTTGGTTGCTGACCATCCCGCTTCGGGGCTGTAGTGGTCTTAAACTGTAGGTCACGGTCTTAGTCTTCGTATGTAAAAATGACTGTTGAAAGACAAACAATCCAAACCAAATCCGCTTTACCCTTTAGTTTAGCCTTTACTTTGTAAAATTACATTGTAAATGTACAGGGAAAAGTATAAGATTACAGCATTATTTACTCGATAAAACTGCAGGGTTTAACACAAGGTTAAAATGAGCTCACCCTGTAATAGTAGTAAAAGCGCGCTTGTTGTTTTTGCACCAGTTTGCTTCTCTGTACCTAACCCTGAGTTGAGGTTTACTAGTTAAAAATATCGGGGTGGAGTTTTCATTGTTTTCAAGCAGAAAATACTCAATACTTGATCTGCCACCCTCAGAGGTACCAATTCACTTGGAGGACATTACGACCATGACCCTTTTAACGTGTCACAGTGCTGTTAAAAAAAAGGCAGATCTTCAGTTCAGTCGGGATTTGAACCAACTACCTGTTGATATGGAAAAGACGCCCTAACCAACCAGGCCACATAGGCCTCAGGGAGCATTTGTCTTAATCGAAAATCTTTTGTTCATTCGTACCAACCACAGGTGAACAACTGGAAATGGATGCTGCGTCTACTTTTGAACATGCATCGAAGCAGGTTTCCTAGTTTCCTCCCTTGTCATTCACTGAAAAATATCCCGAAAATCAAAGCATGTTAATATGCAAATTACAATTATACTTCAGGGAATGAAAAAGAAGGCCTAATGAGGAACTTGCTCAGATACGAGTCCAAACTTATAGAATGGAATAGTGCCGTATGTCTAAACATCAAGAATGTGCATTTAAATCAGGACAAAATAAATTGATCAATATCAATTCAAAAAAGAACGAGAGCTCAATAAATATATTAGTAATGCTGTTAAATATTAGTTCGTATAAAATTTAATTCCCATGGAATGCAATTTTTATGCTGTTTATGGTTTAACTTTATTTATAAAAAGCTATAAAAGAGAAATCATTTTTATAACTATATGAAATGTATAAAGCTCTTATCATTTTAAAACGGTACAGACACAACAGGTTTTTAAAATACAAAGGGATGTGCATAAAAATAAAATATAAACGTTGTATTAAAACCTTAAAAAAATAAGTTATAGTGAAAAAATATCAAAGTTCACTCAAACACATTATATTCCAGGAAATATCTCTGCCTCTAAAATAAATTGCGGTTTAGAGTAACACTTGCGAAGTGGGTAATTTTGGGGTTTAGTTGTTCCCCTCCTGATTCACAAGCAGTGACAACAATAGTTGACACGTACCCGCATAATGACATAATCTCACTTAGTTACCCACATTTCATTAGAGGTGTACATAATTGCTGTTATCGACTCGGGAATTTGCTTTCGAAGGACCTTCCTTTCGGCGGTGGCCTTTGATCTCGC
The DNA here is from genome assembly GCA_026290005.1 of Latrodectus geometricus. Taxonomy (NCBI): domain Eukaryota; kingdom Metazoa; phylum Arthropoda; class Arachnida; order Araneae; family Theridiidae; genus Latrodectus; species Latrodectus geometricus. The sequence goes on from JAPDSC010165146.1 coordinate 53,366, forward strand.
CGCGCGCAGACGACTTTTTTAATTCGAGGGGCGGGCAACTCCTGACTTCATTTTGAAGAGTTAAACAAGAGGTTTCTAGGACATCGCCTGCTTGTCATTCAGCGCTGGCGCTTCTTTCGTGTGCGGGGGTTTTCCGTAAAAGAAAAAAAAAACTATAGCTGTTGGGCGGAGATTGAGGAATGCCAAAGGTAATACTTTTGCAGAATTTTAGAAAGGTGGTGAAATTCGTTTCATTTTTTTGATGTATATGCATGACCAAGAGGACGTGATACTCATGATAACTCGTTTCTTAAATGTAACCAACTCAGCCATCGGCAATATGAAGAGAAAAAAATTTTTTTTATCGTTTGCTTATTTATATTTCGTTTCCGGCTGCTATTCCTGCAAAATTAAACAACTAAACATTGTTAATCGCGTCTTCTTTGTGAAACACAACAAACGATGAAGCTCACATTTGAACTTTAATCGTAGAACTTCCACAACACATCTCTGGATAAGCATTAGTTCCAGTTAAATTTTAACTTGCAAAAGCTGTCGAAGCACGACATTCTTTCCTCGTATTAAGTATAAAATCTGTTATTTTGAAGTAACTGTAAACATGGTCAATATTTATTAAGACTTCTAACTCCCAACTAAAAACTAGCTCTGTTTATGTTTTCAAAAGGCGAAAACGCCATTGCAGCTGCGAGGTCAGTGCTACTAAGCGGATTGAACTATAAAATTTATTTCTATGTAATTTTTGAATGAGAATTTTAAAGTAACACATTTTACACAATTTGTACTGTTATATTATAACATGTTATTTTTATTAATCTGTTATCTTATAACTGGTTATTTAACCTGTTACACTGAGCATTTAATCTACAATTTAATATTTGTTTATTTATAACAGTGAATAAAACTTCTAAAAAGATAAAAACTAAAAAGATAAAAATTGAGGTTATTAGCATTCCTATTGTGATGTACTTAATTAATAAGGTAAGAGATGACCCAGAAATGTTAAATATGGTTCATTCTATTGTAAAACATTTACCCATGAGTGAACGCAGAATCAAACAGTTTAAAAATGCATTAGAAACTAATGAAGAACTTAAAATTATTTTAACTTACTGTAAGGAAGGATGGCCAAATAAAAAGAAAATTCCTGAAGGCCTTAGAAATTATTATAAATTGCAAAGTGATTTGTTTATAATTGATGATTTACTATTTTTAAACAATAAATTAGTAGTTCCTGTATCATTGCGCAAAGAAATGCTAAATTTAATACATGAATCTCACCTTGGTATAGAAAAATGTAAAAATAGGGCAAGAGAAATATTTTATTGGCCTGGCCTTAGTAAAGATATCGAAAATATAGTGGAGCAATGTGCTATTTGTGAAAAATTTAGAAAGGCTCAGTCTAAAGAACCATTAATGCCTCATAATGTACCGAGCAGACCATAGCAAAAAATTGGTATTGACCTAATGTTTTACAGAAATAATAATTATTTGGTGGTGATTGATTATTACTCAAAATGGATTGAAGTAGAAAAGGTAACTACTAAAACAGTGGAAAGCATAATAAAATCCTTAGAACTAATCTTTGCTAGATTTGGTGTACCTGAAATAATTGTATGTGATAACATTCCCTTTAACAGTTTTGAGTTTAAGAAATTTCTAAAAGAATGGGATATAGAATGTCAATTTATTAGTCCACATCATTCACAATCCAATGGAATGGTTGAGAAAGCTGTTGGAATTATAAAAGCAATTTTTAAGAAAGCTTATGAGGATAACAAACGTCCTTTTGTAGGACTATTAGAGTATAGAAGTACTCCCATTTCTGGGTTAGGTTTGTCTCCTGCACAACTGATGTTTAGCCGGAGATTAAGGACAAAATTACCCATTAGTAATAAATTGCTAAATGTGGAGATATTTGGAGAAGTACCAAAATTATTAAAGCAACGTCAAGAAAAACAAAAGTCTTATTTTGATAGAAACACTAAAATGTTAAAGCCTTTAAAAGTAGGGGATAATGTGTGCATATGGAATTTTAAGAATAAAACTTGGGAGCCAGGAACTGTGCTTTCTGTTAATAAAAACCCAAAGTCTTATAATGTGCAAGCTTCAAATAATCGCGTCCTCACGAGAAATAGAAAATATTTAAAATTATCAAAAGTTAAAAGAGATTTTGAATCTATTTACGCTGACTTAGATTTTCCATTGAGTGATAGTGATATTAATGATGAGAATTCAGCTTGTAACTCAAAAAATCATTATCTTGTTAAGAAGTCACCAAGTGTATTGAATTGTCAAGATAATACCCATTATCAGGCCAGATCTGGACGTGTTGTAAAATTTCCATCACACATGAAGAATTATTATAGATTTAAAAGCTAAAAGGGGGGATGTGATGTACTTAATATATAAAAATTTATTTTCATTTTATAATTAATTAAGCTGTATCTGGCAACAAGAGAGACTGGTTTTAAGAAGTTATTTGAATGTGCTACAGAAAGAAGGACGATCTGATGGAATTAACTTAAGATTGTTTTTGTAACTAATAAAGTTATGTTTAATCTCTTGATTATCTGTCATGAATAAACAACAAACATTACACCTATTATGTTTTGCACGCACATTTTCTATTTTTATTTAATGGTATTCGGCTTGGATGTTTGTAATTGGTTTGAAGTTCCCTTTAAATCGTAGGGCCATCATCCCAGAAAATGACAAAGAAATAAGACCAACTGATTGGATAAGATGTCTTTCAGTTTTATAAAAATAATAACTGGTTTTTAAAATTTGGACTGAAAATAAATTAACACAAGCAATTGTTACTAATTTTTTGTACAGAAAAGGAAAAAATGTACAAAATGAAAAGAGACTATCTGTATTATTTTTTATTATTAATATGAAAAGAGACCACCTCCTTTATTCTGATAAAAATAAATAAAGAGTATATCTGCAAATGTTTTAACTATTGCACATAGAAATTTAAACATATATATAATGTAATACTTTAATGCTGACTAATTTATAAATTAAAAGTCTATAAGGAGTATGAATTATATTCCATCCCCTAACATGCCATTTTCCTAAGGCCATTTAAACTATTTTGACACTATATTTCCTTTCTTGACCAATGAAATATTTTAATAGTTGTGTGGCAGTTTCCATGGGTTTTGTGTCATATACATGTCATAATACAAAAAAACTCGGAAAACTGATTCAGTATAATAGAACTGTGGCCAAAAGCAGAAATATAAGATTGATTTCAAGTTATTCAGCAGTAACAGGGATCGAACCTGAGAACTTCAAAGCTGCAAATTTCTACCATTAGCTCATTATATGTTTTCTTTGACGGCTTAAAAAAAATAACAACGTATTTATCGTAAAGCATTTGGAGATCCATATTGCTTTTGATATTTTTATTTAATAGTCGGTCACATTCATACTTTGCAAGTGACAAAATTAAGAAAACTCTCTCTGCTACTAATATAAAGGCCGAAAGAAAAAGTGCACCATCACAATTTTCAACAGTTACTGGAATCGAACACGGGATCTCCTACTTCAAATAGCGTATAAGTGGGGGGGGGGTAAATCTTATTTTGATCAATTAATAATCATAGCGTTAATGGATTACATGGGAGGTAGATGATGCTTTCTCACTTCAAAGAGAGTACGATATTACGCTATTAAAGTCTAAAAACTGTCAAGCACTCACCCATTTCGACAAATACACTATATTTATCTTTTTCAATAATGGTTGGAATAGAAATGGGATCTGCTATTTCATTACGCATAATCGTATTACTAAGGCAAGCTGAAAAAAGCATTCAAAACTCTAAATTTAGTACAAACTCTACCCATTTGGTAAAGGAGTGAAAAATTACGATATAGTTTTCTTCATATGTTTCTCGCTATGTATCTGTCACAATTTCCAATGGGTAGCTAACTTTAATCTAATATAAAATAAATTTTTGAAAATATTTTTATCACCATTTACTTGATAACTTATAAAAAATTAGTTTTGTAATAAGAATTTTTATAATTAAATTTTTATTCGTAAATATTTTTATGGACTTCTAAATTAATGTTACCAAGCCGAAGAAAATACTTTTATTTTTATTTAAAGAAAGAATAAAAAAAACTATTTTCTCTTAATTTTTCTTTCTAATCGTGGTTTCTTTACATGAATTCTTTAAAAAGCTGTGAAGAGAATTTGTTTAAAAGGAAAAAAAATCTATAATAGACATAATTTGTTTCAATTCACACTTTTTCATATTTACACCTATAGATATTAAATTCATGTTCGATTGTTTTGTGCCATTTATGTTATTCGATTTAAAATAATGGAAAACATTCTGCTTTCAGAACCAATTTATAGCAATTATCTCAAAATCAAAATCGTTATCGTTTTCAAATCGAAAAAGAAAAATAATCAAACGATTTTCGCATTTCCTTTCCTCGTGTTGCTTTTGTAAATCTACGAGGTGTTCTCTCCTCAGCGTTGCCAAACCAGAATACTAAAACGATAATCCATCTGCAGTCGGCAGATTAGAAAGGAACGATAACTGCTTCTAATTTCGGGCTATATTTTTCTGAAAGGGTGTTAAATCGTTAGCGAAATCATCACCAGGTGTTATTCTTTTTTTATTACGCCTTGTAGCGCTGTAATTTAATTCCTGAAAAAATCTGAAAAAAATTTCGCACAGTAAACTTCTTCCATCGCTGTGGTAGTTTTTCCCTAAGGCACGTGTATGGTTGTGTTTTGCTTTACATTCATTAATTGATGTTCGTGACCAGGCATTTAGGAATAAGAATCGCGTGGTATTTTTTTTATCAAAATAATTCAGTGCTTCGAATTTCCTTTTGTTTAACATTTCCTGTAAATGTTTTTCAAGCATCTGCTTCATGTAAATACTTTGCTTAACATTAAAGTTTCGCCACTTGAGAGAAACGTTTGTCACATGCTGGAAGGTTGGAGATTCAATACCCGATTTGAGGGAAACTGTCATGCTGTGAGGGTTCTAACCTTCGTAAGCTCTGATGTGGTGCGAGATGGAGAGAAAAGGGCCAACTCAGTTGTCGACCTCGTCACTTGATAATAAATCAAAATTAATACGTGCTAGGTTATGTTTAAAGACTTCAGTTGACAGAAATAGGCAGCCGGAAATGTACTGCAGCAACGTGAATAAAATAATCGATAAAAATACGATTTTGAAAATTCGAGTTCGTGTGATACGCTCTGCTTGCCTAATTCTGCAAAGAAAGCCACTAACGAATTCTATTCTCGAGCTCAGACACTGCCAAGTGACGGGATCGACACTTGAGTTTGTACTCTTCGTTCTGACCATGTCACATCAAGTATTGAATATAATTCCTACAGAAATTTTAACATACATAAATCCTATCAATTACCTTTGGCTGAGTCAGGTATAAAACTCGGAACTTTCGAGAGCAAAGACTTTTCCAAGCAGGTCATCACAACAGAAATTAACATTCAGCCACTTTTATTTGGCCTCACTCTAGTCTCACAATATCTCGCCATTGAAATTGTTCGGTCAAATGATGCCATTCTTACAATTTCACTATTCAAGATTTCTAATTTTAGATACGCAGCGACAATTACTGCCTTGTTATTAAGACATTCATTCTTATGCTCCTATCAAATGACGACAGCAGCGCCACTATTTTGCATATTGTTCAGTTTTTTTACGTATATTCAGATTGGCTTCTTGAGATAGAGGGGATTTTTCCCTTAATTTTTTGTTGCTGGTGATATGGGGAGCACTGCTCCATTTTTTCCAACCGTAATTTGGTACGGAGTTCGACTTCTTCAATACATATATACGCCACCAGAAGCCCGTTTATTGTTCGAGCCACATTCATCCATCATCTCAGAAGAAGAAAAGATAAAGAAACACAGTGAAAAAAGAAAAAACGCCTAAAACAGAGATTCGAACAAGGAACCAACAACCTAAGAGTCAGGAACGCTAAGCATTCAGCCATCAGCCGGCCTTAAATTTTTATAACTAGTATATATCATTATTTATTATTTTTTTAAGAATTAAAAACTTAAAGTGCTTAGTAAAGGAAGAAATTAATTGAAGGAATACACACACACACATATATATATTCTAATTTTTTC
>JAPDSC010165151.1:0-17675 GCA_026290005.1 Latrodectus geometricus
TTCTGCAAATGATGTAGTCTGATCTTATATCACTTAAACTGCCTTGTACTGACAGTTTTTACAACTGTCAGTACAAGGTAGTACCAAATATTCTTTACTGAAAATGATTGTTTTAAATTCATTTGTTTCACACCCTTCCATTCACTAAAAACTATTGTGTCAAATAACAAAAGTAATATAATTATTTTCCAATTACCCCTATAAAACTAATTATTTGAAAATTAAAAATACTTTTTGCATAATTTAGTTAAATAATTTTGCTCACTTAGAATTTTTAGAATCACTTGTTATTATTAAGATGAAGACTACTTACTTGTGTTTCTTTCATTAAGCTATTTTTCTTACTTGTTCTTTGGATTTCTTTCCTCGCAAGTACTTTTAAAAATGTTGTGTTTCTTGAACTGTAATATTAATAAGTAAAAAATTCTATAGGTTGTTTGTAATATGCAATAATTTGCTATAAATTGATAACACAGGATTTGTGCAAAATCATTGTAGAATATCTATTTAACTAAAAGAATTATTCAGAGGTTCCAGAAACCCTTTTTAATAATGGTAGTATAAGCTAGACGTGTGAACTGCCTCTTATTTTTATTGAAAAAGGTATGGATCAAATAGGGATGAAGAAAATTTCTTTTTTTTGATAGTAAATTCAGATTTTGAAATAAATAATACAATAACTTGCCTAGTTTTTTTCAACTTTTCTTTCCGATTCTGAATGGTAAAATTTTACCAGAGGTGTCTATTATAATGTAAATGAATTTCCTAAAACAAAGCATTTGTTTCTTAAACTGCAGATATATGCTATGCTTTATTTAAGCAAATTTTGAATTTTTAAGCAATTTTTATTCTACTTAAAACTATTGAAAAAAGATATTTATAGATGCTTCTGTGTATGTAAAATTTTGTAAGTTAAACAATACATTAGAAATTGCCAAATTACAACTTTATGAATTAGTTCTTATAAAAACTCAGAATAAAGTATAGTTAAGTAATTTATGAGTATATGAAAAAAATTGTGCTTTAAAAGAACAATAAGTTTGTTTAATTAATTTTAAAAAAATGATTATGGTATGATAATTTTGATATTATAATTTGATCAACAAGAAAAAGAATTTTTTCTTTAAATTTGTTCATAGATATTTTACTGCATTTTTGTAAATCAGTGAAATTTCAAATTTAAATAATGTCTCTTAAAGATCCAGTAAAGCAATATTGTGACAAATGTATACATGTTTGTTCATCTGCTAATAAAATCTTGTAGATTTAACACACACAGTTAATCACACACAGCTAGAAAAGAACTAGCTGTGTGTGCATAAAATTATTGTATGAATCCTTTCAAGTATCCTATCTGGTAACAATGCATACTTTGTAAAAAAAAAAAAAAAACCTTATTATTTGATAATGAATGCTCCATTTAGTTTTGCATTAAATCCAAAATAAAAAAAAAAAAGAAAATATAAGCTTATCACATTTTGCCGATTTAGTTTAATTTTTGCTTTCTAAGATTTCTGAAGAATTGTTCCATCTGCTTAAAGATATCAAAAGTTATATAGTATTTGATATGGTAAATGAAATGGGTAATGTTAAATTATCAAATGAAAATAAAATAACTAGAATTAATTTAAAAAAAAAAAAAAAACTAATCCGAATTAATTGTTTTCCCAGAAATTGAAATTATTTTTCAATTGAGCATTTTTTTTTTTTTTTTTTAACATGCAATATGTCTTTATATCCACACGTAAGCATAAATTGTTTGTAAAATGTTTGGAAAAAATCATTGTTTCAGGTCTTATTTAAAAAGCAATATAACTGTGCTAGAAAAATTAATATTTTTTCAATGGAACATTATGATATATATTTTTTAAAAACACTAATTTAAATGCAAATTTTAATTTGTATTATAAGTCATTTATAGCTTATAAAATATAAGTTAGTTATAAATATCAGTTTATTCTAAATATCATTTATAGTTTGCAATTAATATCAAAAAATTTTCATTTATTATACATTATAAGTGATCACACAAAGTATATTAAAAATTTAAAATTTTTCATTTAGTAATTTTTCAAAGTGCTAACCCTGAAATAAATCGTTTTTATACTTTTGAATAAAAATACCTACTCCTTTTGGTCAATTCAGATTTATCATTTAATGCAAAAAAATTCTAGTTTGAAATAATTTAATTTTTGTTTTTGTAAAATTCTAGTTTGAAATAATTTAATTTTTGTAAAAATCAAAATATTTGTATATCTTGACATTAAAGTTATGTTAAACAATTTTTATATAGCACATAATTTTCTCTAATACATAGAGTTGTACATGAAATTTAAATAAATTATCAGTATTCTCATACTTAAGAAATAAAGATAAATAATGAACCTAATGATTATGAACTTTCAATTGTTTTTCAGCCATAAGCAATTTCGTGCTATGTTAAAGAAATTCAAAAGAAAGAAAAAACGCCAGCAATTAGCTCAAGAACGAGTGCGTCAAGAATTATTAGGTATGAATAAAAAATTAAGTCTAAAAGTACATTTTGATATAAAAGCTATCATAAATTCATATTTTTTTAAAAACTTATGTGGATTTTTATTTTATTAGAACAACAGAAAAGAGAAAGTTCTCCAGGTTTTAAAGAAAGAGAAGAAGACAGACGCCGAAATGCACAGTTATATGAAGAATTTGAAGAAAGAGAAAGGTTACTTGTATAATTAATTTAATTTCAGATGTTTGTTACCAGGCATTTTTGAAAAAGAAAACTTATGCAACATTTTGTTAAATAAACATGTAGAATTAGACTTAAGTGTTGGTGGACCAAGAAAACTTTATGCCATGTGACCAATGTTATATCATACTGTTACATAAAATATGTAACATAAAGTGCTAAATAAAAAAATAAGTTTGCTTTTTTAAGAGCATAAAATTTGACTGAAAGTTATTTTTTTCAGTTATATATATTTGTATACTAATTATTAATGAAATTAATATATAACTTTAAATACTTGTATTTGTTACTTGTGACATTTTATGATTATTAACAAGTATGTAAAAAAACTATTTTATTAATTAGTCATTGTGAATATACAAGAAATTAATTGATGATGATATTTGAAAAGTATTTAAAATTAAATTTTCTCCTGGTGTTAAATTTCACTAAGAATATTGTGTTACAACAAATATTATAAAAACTCATAAAAGTTTCATGTATTACTAAGCATACATTATTGTATTTAGCCCTTAAATTTAATTTTCCATTAGTATTAGTTATGTAGGGCAATTGTTAGTCTATCACATTTAGTTAAAAATAAATTTTAAAATTATTATCTTAAAGACTAAGAATATGGAAAAAATTATTTTACTGTAAATTTTATACTGTTTGAAAAAGTAAAATGTATTTTGCATCTCACACTTAAATGTATACTCATATGTGTCTACAGGATTAATTCAATAGTTTTGGAAGTGTAATAAAATTTTCAATGCATCTGATGTTTTTTATATTCTTACCCATAAATTCATATTATTTAGATTCTCATTTAAATATTTTGACTCATTAAATTTTGGAACTTAAATTTTTATATACAGTGCAAAGGTATTATTTGGAAAATGAACGAAGAGAAGAAGAAAGGGTATATTGTATTTAAAATAATGTTTTTGTTGTTTCATGATAAAATGACATGAAATTTTATTCTGGGAATTGTATTAATATCATCAAATTAGATTTCTTTTTGATACTGATATAATTCTTTTATTATATGTTTATGATTGTTGACTTCATGAGATGGTTGTGAGAAAAATGATCATTGAGATACAAACAAACAAAATCTTTCTGGGATAATTATGACATTCTTAATAATGTCATATGTTCTAACCTATTTTTATGGAGTGGGTGAGGATTGCATAAAAGAAAAAAATTTTTTACAGCTGTACTTATTAAGTTCACATAGAACTTAATAAGTACAGCTGTAAAAAATTGTTTTCACAACAAAAATAGAAAGTATTTATGCAGTGAATAAGAACTTGCATAAAAAAAAAGCCCCGTGAGAGAAAATTAATAAGTAACTCCAAAACTTAAGAAACTAGGAATTGCTTTTTAAATCAATACACAAGGCTAGTACATTCATGATAATAATGCCCTGGTGAAGCAAATTGAATGAAAATAATACAACTATTTTAAATGAAAGGTAAATAAATGTAATGGCAAGGAAAATTTGTAGACCAGTACTAAAATAAAGAACTTGTAGGCACTGGATTATATATATTAAACTCGTCTGTACTGGGGTAACAATGCATATGTAATGTAATAGGTTGATACAATACTTATGTTATGTGACAAAATACATATGCAAAATAAAAAAATTAAATTAAATTAATTTAGTAGAATAAGTAGATGATCAAACCATTTAATTTTTTATTGTTCATTTCATTAATAATGTATTATAAGTTTAAGGTATAAGTATAATACCTTAAGTTTTATCATATACCTTTATACGTCACATAATAGCAAATAAGTTTTATAAGTTTAAGGTAATATAAGTATAATATCTTGATAATTATAATTTTATAGTTAAGGTAAATTTATAAGTATATGGTATTATAAGTTTGTTAAAATTATTTATATTTTATTTTCAATGCTATTTCTAGTAATATGTTATTCTCCTTAAAATTTAATAGTATGGGCTATATATATAATGTCATTTCTTAAAAGCTAATTTTTAATCCTTTTAACAGACTTCGGAGACATAAGGAATGGCTTCTCAGAGAGGAATTGGCTCAAATTCAATTCAAAAAGAAACAAGAGCAATTAAGGCTGGAAAATGAACGAAGGGAAGAAGAAAGGGTACGTTGTATTTAAAATAATGTTTTTGTTCATGATAAAAGGACATGGAATTATATTAATATTATCAAATTAAATTTCTTTTTGATACTGATATAATTCTTTTATGATACATTTATGATTGTTGACTTCATGAAATTGTTGTGTGAAAAATGATCATTGAGATACAAACAAACAAAATCTTTATAGGATAGTTATGACATTCTTAATAATGTTATATGTTCTAACCTATTTTTACGCAGTGGGTGAGGATTGCATAAAAGAAAAAAAAATCACATAGAACTTAATGAGTACAGCTATAAAAAATTGTTTTCACAACAAATTTAGAAAGTATTTATGCAGTAAATAGTAACTTGTATAAAAAAAACCCGTGAGAAAATAACTCAAAACCATAAGAAAGTAGGAAATGTTTTCAAAAGCAAAATCAATACACAAGGCTAGTACAGTCATGATAATGATCCCCTAAACTATAACTAAGTAAGCAAACTAAATGAAAATAATACAAATATTTTAAGTGAAAGATAAATAAATGTAATGGCAAGGAAAATGTTATAGAATAGTACTAAAACATTATATAGATTGTAATACTTATATAATGTGATGAAATACATATGAAAAATAAAAATAATTAAATTAAATTAAATGTAAATGATCAAACCATATAATTTTTTATTGTTCATTTCATTAATTTTGTTCTAATTTGATTAGAATTTTCATACATGGCATACAAATAAAGATCACAAAAAAAGGCAACTTGAAAATATGTTTGAGTGTACTCACATAGCCTTTAGTTAAAATACTTTTCATAAACCAACTATAACTTTCGAGTATTTACAAAGAAATTTTCATTCTGGTTTAAAAAATGCAGTTCATTTCTATGATTTTATAATTTTAAAAAGGAGTTTGAAATTAAGCATCTCAATATTTTAAACGTGTTATGTAATATGTACATTACATATTGATGTAAAGAGTAAAATATTTATCTTAACTGAAATTTCATCATTCATAACTGGAAAATAATAAATGAATTAGGAAGTCTATATTTATTATTACAAAAGTTTTTTATTTTTTTTTATTTTTACTTACTATAAAATTTTTTAATATCTTACATAAATTTATTGTCCATAATTAAATGTTTTGTGTGATGGCTGCCTATAATTCTGAAATGTGATTAGAATTAGTCTTTTGATTTTTAAATCAACTTTTTTAATTGTATCTCATGATTTATTATATTTCATTCAGTTTATGGTTAGAATGAAATAGTATCTTAATATGGACAAATTAAATAAAAAATTTTAGTATTGAATCTTAATATGGAATCTTAAAATCTTAATCTGGACTTATTGTTATTTCTAATGTTCTTACTTATTGATAAAATTACAATAATATGAATGTATCCTTTATTGGCACCAGCCTTAAGAAACATGCTATGTAAATGGTAATTAGTAAGGGTCAGTGTGTGATATAATTTCAGTTAATATTAATATTATAAATTTAAGCTATTTTGTTTGAATATGTTTCTTTTTTTTTTTTTTTTTTTGTTTGATTAATCAAATCATAGTTTTGAAATTTTAAAAATATCTCTTTTCAAGGATCATCTACCTAGCTGTAACATTAAAATAATGATGATAAATATAATTTTAAATGTAAAATGTTATCGCAAAAGTATAATTACAGTATATCATTCTATTGTATTAAGGTTACTTAGTATGAAATTGATATAACTCTATGATCTCTTATTCTCTAATGTGTTTGTAGATAATAAGAATTTCGTGGTATAAAATCCAGAATTCTTATTGATGATCATTTGTAATTGCTAATCAATAAAATTACATTGTTTTAATCATTTTATGCTATAAAAATATTTTTTAAAATGCATGGATACTGCAAAATCTTTCAACTGCTTATAAATTACTTTTCTAAATTTTTTTAGCACACTTTTTATGATGTTTATCATTTAAGCTTCATGTATAAAATATTTTATTTTGTTTTGAAAATAATAGTTTGTTATATATTTAAATGGAGCATGTACTTCTCTAATTCATTGTATACTTATTAATTCATTCTATAAATGAAACAGAAATATGTAATTAATATTTTAACATTCTTCACTTTCCTTATTGTACATTTTCAGTTATTAAATGGTTATAGAAATTATACATTTATTAAAAAATTATGTAAAAATTAAATATAAATTTTTGTTATTATGGATTATTTTATTGTTATTTAATGCTTATTAAAAAGTTATTTCTCATCTAAATTTAAGTTATTTTTTCTCTTTATTATCCTGTTTTATATTAGATTATTTTGTAATAATATTTTTATTGTTTAGAAACGTATTCTTGAAGAATTTGAAAGACAACAATACATAGAAACAAAAGCTGAAGAAGAGAATCAAAAACTGAAGTCCCAGAAGGAGGTTATAGTCCAGAATATATATCCATCTTGTTTAATAATGTCTTTGAAAATAATGACATTTTATTCTAATGTCATATAGATGTATCCAGCTAACTAATTCTTTAGCTTTTTAGCTTATTTAATTTTCAGATAGTTTAAAATTATTTAAGTATCATCAGATTAATGAAAAATTATTTTTTATGAGATATTCTAAAATAGTTCTTATGGTTATATAAATCTTTTAATATTCAAGGTGATACAATATCATATTTAATTAATAATAAATTAAAATCATTATTTAATTTTCAGATAGTTTAAAATTATATAAGTATCATCAGATTAATGAAAAATTATTTTTATGAGATATTCTAAAATAGTTCTTATGGTTATATAAATCTTTTAATATTCAGGGTGATACAATATCATAAAAAATTATAATTTAAAAAGGTGTGGATGAAAACATGCAATTTGAATCTAATAGATAGAAAATATGGCTGAATTTATGTAATAAAAATAAAAAAAATGTTTCAATAGTATTTTGATTATCTAAAGATGGTACTTTTGTTCCTTCTAAAATTAACAAAATCTTACAGGTTTCAAATATTTATTCATCTTCCAGCATTACAATTGTGGGATCAAATACTAAGCTACTTACAGATTAAGTAAAATATAATAAGGATATGTTAGCATTCATCATTTATCAAGGTTTAAAATTATTCAGGTTATTTTCAATTGCATTTGATTTCAAGATTTTTAATTTCCAAAACTTACAAAAGATGTCAAACTTAACCCACTGTGATGTTATTGGTAAGACAGTGATTGGCATTTTTATTTATTTATTGGTAAGACAGTGATTTTTGGAACAAAATATCCTGAAGAATTTTAACTACTGTTGAACAATAAGAGATAGTTATTGCATATTGGTTTTCTGTTTGTGTTCAGGTAGGTGCTTGGGAGTTTTCAAGATTTCCTCTCTGTTGAAGTATAAATGTATCATTGCGAGCAAAAGATTGAAGGCTTCATATCAAGTTTTATTGTGATATGATGTATTCTGTCTTCTGTATGGGGTTTGTAGGGCTGCTCTTGATTATGGGTTAAGCATAGAATCATGCTCTTCAGAGTTAAAGGTCCCAATTTCAATTTCATATGCTGTTCAACAATATATCTGTTGAGGTGAATATTTTAAACTTACTGAATTTATACTCTCTTATAATACATATAAATACAGCCAAGTACTTATTTTTTTCCCCTTGAAGAATGCTACAATGAATGTTCAAATATGCCATGATTTTCATTTGTTAGACTATTGGCTAAGCAATGTCAAAAAATTTGAAATTGAATTATCTAGGTGGTCATGCAAATGGAAGTTATCAGACTACACACTAATCTGAAAATATTGAATACAGAAGAGATTGCACAGACAGCAATACATGATGTTCTTCCTTGTACAAAAGTAATTGTTGATAATAAGGCTTCACCATTTGTCATTTGGAAATCCTGGAATTATGTTATTCTTTAAATTAAAAAGCTGTATGCCCAGTGATAGTAACTGTTTTTAAATTAGTGTCTTTTATTTTTTTCAAATAAATGAATTACTATACAAAACAGCCTAGAAGCCATACATAGGATTGCTTATACTTCAACAAACGCATGTGGTTTATCGATCAACAAACATATGATAATTTTTATATATGCAGTCTATAAACGATCTTCATTTGTATGGTCATTAACGTGGCTATACATTTAAGAATATATTTCATCTGTGTTAACTGGCGCAGCATGTCCTTTCTTGGACCTTGCACCATAAAACCCAATCAATCAATCATCTGTGTTAAGTATGATGGAGCAACAATCTAGTTATACTGTCCTTTTGTTGAATACCAAATTATTTTTTATATAAAAGCATAAGTTACAAAGTTCTATGGTTTAATTTCTTATGTTGCTATTATAGTGACATTTTCAGTGAATGCTCTCTGGGTAGTTTCATATGATATTCCTGTTTGTCTTGAAAGTCTGGAAAACTATATTTCCCATAATCAGTATCTACCTATTAATTACCTTCTGTTAATTTAATTTTATTACTTTCGTCAAAAAATCTTAGTTTATATATTATCAAATTGTATGTTTTATCTTTGATTCAAATTCTTTTACCTGATTTTTGAATCAGCTTGTAATTCTGTGTTATTACTATTTAATTATATAGCAAAAATAAACAATTCAAAATAAATACTACTTAAGATTTAAGATGCTACTTTATATTAATCATAAAACAGGTAAAATTAAATACAACCTTAGTTTTTGTTTTTGTATTTAGAACTGTTATGTTGTTAAAGTTTTAAATTTATGTAAAAACTTTAAAAAATTTATATAAAATAAGAATTTTTCCTTATATATTTCTATTTTTATTAAAATTTTATAGTAGTATAATACAAAATATTTGCGTCCTGAAAAAAGTTATTTATAATATATGTGTATGCGTCTAAATATTATGTGTCTGCTTTTCTTTTATGAAAACTTAGCTTTATTCTTATAAAAATTTAAAATTGTCTTATTTAATATGATTAAAATTATTGTTTTTTTATATAAATTTTATTTAATTGCAGTGTTCTATCAAAGAAGAAATATTTTTATGTCCTTGACTTATATATTGTTATTGAAAAAAAATTTAATTACCTTATACACAGTATAATTTAAAACTTATAGGAAATGAAACATTTTTAGATTTTTTATACAGTGCTTCTTTTTAAAAAATAACGCAATTGAGTTATACTTTTCAATTCATTGCCATCATTGAGCATTACATTTGTTTAATTTAACAATTCATGTTTACATTTAAATAAATTTTCCATATGACTAGTTAATTGCATTATTTATTTTATATATTTTAAACTAATCTTCATTAATTAGCTCTTTGTCATACTTTATTTAAATTGACTAAATATTTCATTTATTTACATAATCCTTAACTATGTTACAACTTTCAAGTTTGCATTGTGGCTTCTCAAATCTTTTGGGCTGTCTTCAACATGTATCTTTTAAAGTGATTTTGCAATGTATATAATAAATTGATGTTTAATATTAAAAGTATTTTTCCTGAAAAAATTATTTCATTTTATGTAATAAAAGGAAATCAAAGTAAATTTAATTGCTGTACTTATTGATTGTATTTTATTTTTTTCCTTAAACTATCGTATTTTCCTGTATATAATCCGCAGCGGCGTATTATCCGTACGGCCGTTTTTTCGAGTAAAAGGAAAAAAGCGGCGCATAATCCGCAATGGTGTATAATCCGCGGTAATTTTTTTTCTGCAAATAGTCTAAAATATGTACTGCTGATAATATAGGCGTCACATAAAATAAAAAAATGCTCAATAGAATTTAAAATTTAATAAATTGTATAGAAAAAAGCATTTATTATGAAAAATATCAGTCTAGATCCAGTTCAAAGTGCTATAAACTTGAGATGAAAGCACGAGATCAATCAAAAGCGATAATTTTGAGAAGAGAGTCTTGTAAAACTTACCGATATTTAGCTTCTAATAACTTTTAAAACGATGTTAGACATATTTAAATTAATATATATTTGCTTCGCTAATATTTAAGTGAATGGATTATTTACAAATTGCGTATTTTATACAATTTTTTTTATACCGCTTGTGCTTTGTTTTTCACTTCACATTAACACATTTGACGCCATTGTTTTTATTTGCTTTCGCCATAGCTTTTAATTTAAAATCTGCAGTGTAACTTAAAAATTTTCGTTTCAATATGCCGATATACGAATTCGAATATTTTCAAAACAAAGCAGCTCACGTCAAGGCAAATTGCAAAATGACGTTAGCGAATTTACTACCGTGAAATCTTTAAAAGGAACCGAATTCGTTTTTGAACGTAATCACACAAAGCCGATTATAGTTTAAATAACTCAGGTGTGTCCTGGTACCACCTGTTATTTATTTTATGAAACATAAAGAGTATTTCTTTCAAAACTTGCTTTTAAGCTTTTCTGATGGAGAATGATTTTTATCAGATAATCCGCGGCGGCGTATAATACGCACAACGAAATTCGGAACTTTTTAAACACATAATCCGCGGATTATATACAGGAAAATACGGTAATTATAACATCATTTGATAATTTGTAGAGCAAATATGTGTTATATACTTTTCATTTTTAAAATCTTTGAATTATTGCTTTGGTTCTTTTGAAATATATATAAACTACTTACTATTAAATGTTAACTAAACTTGCTTACCTTTCACATTTCAGTTATTTATATCAATTATTTTTATGCAAGTACTTAACCATATATTTAGAGTTTTTCAGTTTTTGAATAATATGACTCATTCATTACTAGGAAGTTCTTCAAGAAGCCTTAGCTAACTTACCTGAGGTATGCTAAATTGCTTTGTATTCAGGAAATTGACTTTGAACTTATAAATTTTAGAAAAACTCATCGTGTAATTCTTTGAAAATACATAATTATGACAAATAAAATTCTACACATACATTAGTATTGTAAACTGTACCTATTTTAGAATAAAGTTATTGATAGTATTTATTTAGAAAAATATACAATAAATTCATCAGAAAGTAATGTTTATTTTTACTGAAAATTAAAGATATTATTGTAAGAAATGCATGTAATCTTATTTGATGGCTTTTATTATAGATTTTCAAATGTAAGAATAAAGAGTTTGCATGCGTATTATTTAAATATGCTTGTACACAAGTACAGGTGGCCAAAATAATGGAAACATCTATGAATAAAAATGACTTATTTAAATCTTTTTCATATGCATTAAAATATAAAAATGGTTACCAGTTTTTTTTTTTTTTTTTTTTTTTTTTTTTTAAATATAAATATAAATGTGAATATTCTGATAGTATGTTGTAGTTTTATTAAAGTTCTGTTAGTCTTGAATTTTTTCAAAAGTTTAAAATTTTGGACAAAAATTTTACTGAAATTTTTATAAAAGGATTTAGCTTTTTTAAAAATTTTGGACTGAAATGTTAAAAAAAGCTAAATTGTAGTAGTCTGGTTATCAAAACATGTCTGCACGCAGCCTTGTATGATAAGCTTTACAAAAAAAGGGGGATCTTGATGATGATTTTAGGAATGTGTCGAAAGCTTATGGAGCCTGGCTAGCACTGGAGCAGTTATTTTGCATACCCTTGTAGGACTCTATGGGTGGTATGATTTGGACCCAGAAATAATCATTTTTCTTTATCTTGTAATTTCCATCCTATGTTGCACAAATGGTATGTTATCAGAAATATTTTGTCATTAAAAGAATGGTGGGCAATTTTGGTGTTGTTTCTCCATTTTGAATTTATAGGAGTCTCTTTAGTGCATTTGGAAATGTGAAAAATGTTTGCAGGATGAAATCCGGTTATATCTTGTCTTATCAGCTTAAGAGGCTGAAACTTTGTAGAGGAACTTTGATTTGTGCTCAACGTGCTTCAGTTTGAAATGACAGCAGTACATTTTTCATAATCTATGTCTTGCCAACATGAATGTTAGAGAAAGAAATGATAATTGTGAAATTAAAACAAAGCTAATTCTGAAGCTAGGCTTGCTGTGTCATCTTATATTCTTTAGTTATTAGTTATTCGCAAATTGCTGAAAAGAAACCTATAAGATTTTGTCACAAAGCCTTACACCCATATAACTGCCATTTCTCAAAGCTGGAACCGCAAAGAGCACAGTCCCAAACTGAAAATATAATTCTAAGAGCAAGTGCTTTGTCATCATTACCACAATTCTTTACAAAAAATACTTTTATTCTATTCAATAGAATATGGAATGAGGATGCTTATTCCAGCTTCTAGAACTAGGTAATATTTATTCCAATATTGAAAACTGGAGAAGATCCTCAGAACTAACATGCATTTGCTCTCACAAGTTGTCCTTCTAAAACTTGAGGGTATAATTAATGCTTATCTTGTTCAAGTACTTGAAGGTAATTAATATATATCATCTTACCCAAATAGATTCCAGAAAAGTAGATATACTCTTGATGTTATTATATACCTATAGACAAATTAGGAATGTCTGTGTAGAGAGAGATCATATGGTGCCTTTTTCATACAGATCGGATTTATGATCAGACATGACATTATATAATTCACACTTTGTTCAATTTTAATTTCAGAGAAAATTTACCCATTTTTAGTCTGAACTTTATAAACTTTTATCCTTAATGTTTGTGTTGAATTTGTTTTATCCACTCTGAGGGTGCTTCTTAAATGTTACTATTTTCAATATTCGAATCAACAACATTCTTCGATTACAATTACCTGTCTATGGAACATTACATGATGATCTCCAAATACCTTGCCAGTTGTGATAGAATGCTAAATACGAACTTAGTCAATAATGTTTGCATGATGAAATAAAAATGGGTACACTTTATCACATTGAGAAGTAATTGTATCCATTTTTGCAGAAAAACTGAGCCTCATCCTGATCCAAAAATTAAGATATTGGGCACAATTATTTCTGTATTTAGTCATATATCTTTTCTTGGGATAGTATTTGACAAAAGATAACTTTTATACCATACATCTTAGATTTCACTAGAGCTATGAGTAGTATGAAAGTTTATTTAATATTCTAAATATGCTCTCTGGTACTTCTTAGAATACAAATCATAAAACATATTAAGTGTATACCAATTAGTTATTCTATCTTTAATTGACTATGGTAGTGCAATTAATGGATCTGCCAGATCATCTATAATATGCAAATTAAACCTTGTACATCATTCAGCTTTATGAATCTGTTCTGGAGTATTATGAACTTTTCCTATTCAGATATTTTATATGATTTTCAACCAATTACCTCTTGACCTGATACATAAGCAATTGCCTGTAAATCATTTTAAATTGCTACCTGCATCACTGCACCCTTTGAGATCTATGATTGTCTGCTCCTCCTTAAGCAGGCTATAAAGCACAGTTATGTAATATATTACCATTTGTGAGTGTACAAATTCACTTCAGTTTTTGCCTTATTTGCAAATCTAAATTATAGGCAGTTTAAAATTTTCTCTTTAAAGCATCTCTATTGTCAATATAATCGATCCCTTCGCTAGATTTAATAAATCAGCTACACCCCTCTTATTTTATAGCAGATATTCTTATACAGTTGTTATCAGTATTTCTCCTACATTCCTATATTTACTGATAGGTCAAAATTAAGTGTTCATGTTGGTTGTGGTATTGTTTTAAAATGTTTACAATTATAAACTTTATGCATTATGCTATGTTTACACGGCCAAAGTTATTGCTATAGTATATGCTTTAGAATTAATACAATCCAACTATCATAAAAAATATTGTGTTGATACAAATTACATGAGTGTGCTCATGCAATTATGCCATTTTAATGACAAATGCCCTCTAGTTATTAGGGAAAAAATTTTAAATATACTAAAGAATAAAGGATTTGACTGTGTTTTGTCAGATTACAAGTCATGTCTACATTGCTGATATTAATATTGTTAATAATGCCACTGACCTTTTACATAAAGCATTAGCACTTTCCAACATTTAATTGTCAGAAATTTTATTTTCTCATACTGTCAGAAAACCTGTCATTTACAGGTGAGTAGCAAGATATAACATATCCTCTTGCATTCTTCCATTTCCAGTTATTCCTATGGGAAGAATTGATGTAAAACTTAAATGTCTTCATATAGACTTACTGGTTTTACACTCAAGCTTTTATTCTTGTTTCAGAGTGCTCCAATTTGAGACATGTAATATACCATATATAGTACATTATATTTTAGTTGCCTGCCCTAATTTCAGTGATATAGGCTTGGTGCTTGTTAACAGAAGAAATTTAATTTTACCTGATTTAATTAGAACCACACAGAAATTTGTTTGCATTTTTACTTTCAATCTTAAAGTTCTATTCAAACTTTTATCATTTTAATTTTTCATGTAAACTTTTATTGAATTTTTTAATACATTCCCTCTTTTAAATATTTAAAAAGTCTTTTATCATATTTTATTTCTAATTTTAAATGTACAATTCAGATTTGTACAATTTTGGACTTATCATCAATTTTTACATGAAAATAACCCAATATCAATAATTATAGTTAAAGGCACTTTCATGAACAGCATTTATTAAAGCAAAGTTGTCACAGATATTACTGCCAAACATTGTCTACAGTGGTATCATACTTACAAAACATATGGATTGATTAGAAGAAAGCAATATGGTCTGATAAGTGGTCCTAATCACTTTTCCTTGTAACAGGACAGGTGCATGGTTTAAAGATATCTACACAAATACACTATGATTGTCTCCTTAAAATCAGCAAGCATATAAGTGATCTATTCTGATATGGACAACATGTCATAGCTTTCAGTAGGACTATTGTCGCCTTAAAAAGAACTATGACTAGGGAGAAGTATAAAGAAATTGTAAAACCAAATCTTCTATGAATCAAACTTTATTTCCAACGAGTGATAGAAATTTCCTGGATGATAAATCTCTTATGTATGCAGTGGAACTTGTTTAGTCATGGTGTGATGAACACAAAGTAAAACATTGTGTTTGCAAATCACCCAACCCCAATATAATTGAACTTTTATGATCTATTTTAGAGTGTTCAAAGCAGAATCTGTATCCTTTACTGACATTTCTCCCAGAACTTTCACAGTATCTCCATGAAGAATTCTAGACTATTTCTCTAAATAATGTTCAGCATTTGGATAAATTGATTTCTAATCTAATCCAAGCTGGTTATACACCATATATATATAAATTATTCTTTATAAGTCTGATGTTATTCTATTGTTTTGATTACTACTTGTGTATTCTTTATAGCTGAGCTAACAGCTATAAAACTATTTTTACTATAATACTGATTTATTTAGATTACAGGTTAATCAATAGTGTATTTGGTTTTTAGTTTTAAAGTTTGTGTGCTCAATTTTTAAATTAAGTGTTTGCTAATGATTCAGAATTCATTTTAAACAGAAACTTCTGGTCAAATAAGCCAATTTGCAGAAAAAAGAATTTTAAACAAATCAAAAAAGCCCATAATTTTGTAAAGATTTATATAATTGAAATTTAAACATAAACTAGTAGGATTTAAAATCTTACTTTAGTAGTAATAGAAAATGTCTTAAAAATTAAAATAAAAAGCACTATTAAAATGATGCAAAATTTTAGAGTAAAATTTGTATTCATATTATGTGTAAGCAACTGCTTAAAAACTGCTAGTGTATCAATAGATTACTTGCAATATTTTTAAATATGTATAAAATTAAAAATTCAACTATTACTATTATGTAAATTAACTATTTTTTGTTTTTACTTATAAAAATATGGAGTTTTCAACACAAAAGTAATTTTTAACATTTAAAAATGTAGGATAACATCAAAAGCTGTTGAAATAAATATACTGAATGAATAATTCCGTGTTTTGCCAATTTATTTAGATTACATGTAGGATATATTTCAGTAATTCTATTCAAACATATTTTATACATTTTTCTTAGAGAAAAAAATCAAATCCATGTAGTGAAAATCTTCACAATTTACTCAATTTTAAAAATCTTCACAATTTTAAAAATCGGTTAAATTTTCACTGTGAATTTATATTCTTTTTATTTTTGTCTGTGTTTGGTAAAGTTAGTATATCTAATGATATATTAATTACATTATATGTAGAGTATATCTATGGTATAATTAGTATTTTTGTATATGCATGATATAATTAGTATATTATATTTGTTTAAATTATTTTGAAATATTTTTAAAACTTATTTTGACTTTTTTTGTGCATTCATTGACTGTTATTTTTTTCTTATTTTTTTTAAATATTGATATTCACTTGTAGATTTTTTGGATTATTCTACATATTTTTAATTCTTTGTTTCTAGGTGGGGGGGGGGGAAGTAAGACCAAATCCGAAATATGGATTTGGTCTTACTTTTTTGCAGTGTTTTCCCAGAAAAACTTGCTTTGCATATGCATATCCTTTCATAAGGGGGACCAAAGCAAGTTTTTATGAGGAAAATGCTTAAAATTACTAACCAAAATCACAATTCAATTTCAGTTTGTCTTAAATAACGTGTGTTCGAAAATGATTTATTTGATTTTTTATACACTATTTTTGAGAATAAATTGTAAACTAGTTCCTTATTTACTTTCTGAAATACTTTTTCCCGTTAATCATTGAAGGCTACTGCTATACCTTTTAATTTAATTTTTAAGAACTAACCTTATATGGCAAAACAATTCCATAATAATTTTGTGTGGACCTGAAATATATTCAGTTTATTGTTATAGGTAGTTTGATTTCTTCTAATTGATTCATCTCTATAATTATTACACTTTATTGTTATAATTGTTGCTTCATGAAACTAAAATTATGACATTTACATAAAGTATCATAATTTTATTTTGATTGA
>JAPDSC010165171.1:0-14952 GCA_026290005.1 Latrodectus geometricus
ACACATTTTTTAAACCGATCTGCAAAAGGAGTATATAAATTTTATTCGGTATATTATGCACAAATTTCTATAAAATATTTATCTGCATTTCAGCCCTTTCAACAAAAGTATTTCTTTTTAGTCTGCCGCAAAATTGTATTGGAATCCCAGAATACTTTTTATTACCATAACTATTTCTGATCAATACATTTCTGTGAATAATGTAGTGATGCTGCTTCATTTTGGTTATGCTAGACCTCAACTTTTTCTCAATTTTATATTCACATTTATTTAGTGCATCAATATACTTTATATAGTTAGAGGCAATGGGAATTCCTTTTGGTTAAATACAAAATGAATTGCAAATCCTTCTAAATAACTGAAGCAGCTACTGAAATCTAATATAAAGATAAAAATAATATTCAATTTAATTTCTTAAAAATGAAATTTGGAGAAATTATATAAAGCGAAACACTTTCCTCGAAATTATCTTTTCAGACGTAAGATAAACACGAATTAATTAATTTGAGCATTTTAAGAAAATTGCTTCTTAAAATGCTACAGTGCACATTATATAATTAACTCGAAAAGAATTTAATTTTCACGTGAAAGTTAGGCAGTTAAAATGTGTAAATGAACCTATTATTTCTATATGTAATTTGAAGATTAAAACAATTGTGTGTAAATATTCATTAACGTTGTGTTTGGTATGATGTGAATATACACATACATAATTTTCATAATATTTTAAAGATTTAGTTTTCTTTTATATCTAAAGATAATTTAAAAATGTCTGAAGAATATGCTTAAATAGATTATGAATTTTAAACTTTTTTGTTTGTCATTTCTTTATAAACTAAAAATTTTTATGTGAAAAAATTCAAAATATTTTACAAATGTATACAATTGATAAATGGGTGATGTAAATGAATTTTGAATTCTATTTTCATGCTTAAAAAATTATTCAAACGAAATTTAGTGTAACGATCAGGTCTTGATTGCAAATAAAATTTAGGATTGATAAAAAATGTATATCAACTTTTACTGAAAGTTATTTTTTTCTTTTAACATTTGTTTCAAAAAAATATTTCTAATTTTTTTTAAAACTAACACAAATGGAATATTTCAAATATATTTTCTTAAATATTCCCAATATTCTAAAGTTAAAACAGGGTTTTACACACAGAATATTCAAGTTGCATCCCAGCCAACGTTGAAGAATAAAATATTATGTTAAGCATCTGTCTGAATGGGTGCTTTTAGAGTTTCTTTAAGAAAAAATAATAAATAAGTTTTTTCAAATAATAGGTTGCATACTACTTTTATCCCATAAACGTTCCTTATAGCATACTTAAAATAAAAAAAATATGTTTTTCGCTTATTAATAAGAAAATCAAAAACATGCTTCAAAAAGATTCATACTAAAAAGTCTAACCAAACATTTACAAAGGACACTGTGGTGGTTCAATATATAATTTTGAAAGCATTATCGAAAGATCCAGCTATTGGACGAATACATTCCTCACACTATGTTCAAATAATTATTATTGCATACCAAAGAGTCACGATAATTGATTAGCTGTCTTGTAAAATTGTGAACCATCAGTGAAGTAAGTTTGAAATATATGGTTTTTATCATCGCCAAACATTTTTAAATATTCATACAGCTAAAATTTGCAATAATTAATTTTTCTAATAATTCAAAAAATTTAAACTTATAATTGACTAAAATGTATAAGAATTTATCAATACATAAATTTAAACTTTAAAATTCACAAGTTCCTTGCAACACATAGAAAATTTCTTGAATTGTCTCCAATGTAATTTATGAATAAAGAAGGGAAATTACTTCATCAATAAATTTTGAGTTTCATGTTACTTGCTTGTGATAATCCTAGATATCCACCAAGAACCTCAAAATGTACTTTAAAGCAACAATTTTAAGTCTTTTTTTCTCGAGAAATGAAAAATATTTTTTTTAAATGGGGTAAATTCTATGCATAAAAATATGGAGCCTTCAAATTTCATCACATGATACTACTACTCCTGCTAAGGGCTGCATTTTCTTACTTCTAGACAGGTAATTTTTCATATATTATCAGTTTTCATCTAGTTTATAAAATTGATTAAATCTGCCTAGAAGTTTTTATTTTACTTTAATAATGGAATTTTCTTGTTTCAAGAGAATTTGCTGAAATTTATAGTTGTTAACATTATTAGAGTAAATTTTGTCCATTAACATTTTTTTTAGAATCTTGGAAGCAAAATGTTAATGAACAAACATAATTTCGAAGTGAGATTTTCAAAAAAATTAAAATTTTTGAAAAATAATTCTTAAGCAAAATATCAGAAATACGATTTATTTTCAACTTCATGAAAGTTAAAAATATAAACCTACAAAGTTTTTATTTATTTTTGCATAGTTGTACTTATAGATTACATGTATATTGTTCTTTATTTTCGTTACATGTTATGACGATCACATGATATGTTAGCAGGTTTTTTAAGAGGAGTGCTTAAGCTTAGTGTATGTGTCTCTAAACAGCCGTGAATTATTCTCTTAGGTCTATTTCATTACTTCATATCACTAAGTAAATATTTTGACTAAGTAAAAATGCTCAAGATGTAATCCCTTACCTCTAATGAATTCCTTTCTCATAAATCACACATGTATTAACAATACACACATTTTCAATTTTTTTATATCTTATGGGATAAACATTTGTTACTTTATCATAGCAACAATGTTAACCTATGGTCTATAACACAACTCTATATAATAAATGACTATATTTAATAGAGTATACTCACAATCTTAGTATTATCTCCAGAATTTGAATATTATATAAATGTTTTTTGTGGAATATTTTTCATGATTATTTATGAGTGAATGCAAATAGTAATGTTTGTGGAACCAATCATAAAAATAAGGTTATGTTATAGGTAATATTTCGCAGAAGTTTAGATCCTTTAAAATTAAGATTAACTCATAATATAAATATTGTTACTTATTACATTTGAGCCCTTTACAGTTTTCAAAACATAACCTTCTTAAAAGAATACACAAAGAGAATGCTAAAAAAAGTTAATTTAAATTCTTAAAAGAATTAAAGGTTTCTTTCTAAAAGGAATGAATTGAATTTTTGAGAAATAATTTACTTAATAGTACTTACAAAAGGTTTTCTTAATAGTTAAAAAAGTTTAACTAAAAGTAATAATTCTGAAAAGCTTACGCAAAATCTGAGTTATTCAAGTTTTTAAAACATAAAGGGACAAATTTTTCTTTTAAATTAGAATTTTTTAAAACCTATTTACAAAACAATAGTATTATTTGAAAGCTTTAAGGAATAAAAACCAGTTTAATTTTTAAGTTGGATGAAATGTTTGGTGTTTACTCTACATATACTTAATATTTTATATTCTATAATTTGTGACATATTCTTGAAGGATAGTACACTTTTTTAATAAATAAACTACTCAATAAATGCTGAATTTTCCGATATTTATATATTTCATGACGACAAATTAGAGATGTATTAATGAAGTTCTTAAAAATACCATATTTAAAAAAATATGAGATGAACAAGATACAATAATTTTAAAATAAATTAAAATAAATAAAAAAATGTAGTTTTATAAATTATTTTTTAATTGATTCTCTCCTTGTTTTAAATTATTTCCGAAACAATAAAGAATAATTTTAAAAAGATCATATTTTTTCACATAAAACAAATTTAAATTTAAGGATTTGTACTGATTATTCACTTCTATAAATATGATCTACAAACTTAACAGTTGTGGCAACAATATAAAGAAACCTAGTTTTGGCTTGAGAATACTCTTTCTACAAGCAATAAATAGGGTTTGTAAGAAAAAGACTGCCCTATTATTTTTCTCTTATTAAATCTCAAAGGATTTCTTACAATATAAAGATGTTTTGTTTTTGATAGGGATTACATTCAAATATACCGAAGAATATTGTCTTCTCTTTTGTTGAAATAAATGTTTAATAAATTTTCAATCAGCGTAAACATAGGATATTTTTGTCTATAGTTAATTGGAAGTACTGGTTTAATTTAAAAATTAAAATAATACTGTGAATGAATTAAAATGACGAGAAACGTTTTACTTGAACTTATAATTTAAATTTTTCAAATAAATTGTTTTTTAAAAAAAAATTTCCAACATTTCAAAGAAAAATTCCCGATTATTTTCACAGAATAAGTAAACTATTAATAAGGAATCTGAAAAGTTGAATGAATTATTTACATTTAAATGTGATCTAAATTATGTATAGATAAAAAATTGTTAAGATATTTTGTATAAGCTTTTTAATAATTTTCTGTATTGACATATTATTTTTTTATCAAAAAGTTTAGAAAAGCTACCACATTATCTAATATTAAAATTTCAAGTAATTGTTTTTTTTTAAGGTTTACAAATTAAACGCTCAGTGTATTTTCTTACATATAGTTATTTATTTAAAGTCCGGTTTTATTTGTTGAATAAGGTTATTCTGAAAACATTGAGTCTACGTTACTTTTGAAATAAATGCTCTAAGATCATTCAGTTAATTTGTGGTAGTTTATGAATAAGTTAAACGTCACTTTTTTCGGTATAAAAAATACTCTTCAGTTTATCTGCCTTGAAAGCATCATTTTTGTAATTTATAAGGAAATTTTCAATGAAATATTTGTTTGGAAAAATATTAAATATAAGTTTTAAAATGTATTATAGAATATTTGCCATTAAAGTTATAAAATGTTTCATAATTCATATTTTTATGTGGAATAATATTGTGGGAAATGAAAAAGATGAAAGTATGTATGACTATGCGAAGACAAGCGTAACTATGCGAAGAAAATGCTTTTACATTTTAAAGTTTTATTTGTAATTTATTTATTTTTAATAATAGTTCATAAAAAACATGTGTAATATATGCTTATGTTGATTCTTTTTACTCAATTTAATTTCCAGAATTTCATCGGTAAATTTTTTATTGAATCTGATTTAAACTCTATCTTATAAAAACATTTTTAATTCACCTGCGCTTTGTTTTGGTTTCCCTTTAGATTTCTTAACATTTTCGTCAGAATATTCGGAACATTCAGACTGAAAAAACTGTTGACAAAAGTTTAAACCAATAACACTGTTTGTAAAATGGCATTTAAAAACTTTTCTTGTCAAAAATACCACGTTTGATTCTTCATTTTTAATCTGAATCTTTCTAACAATCAACCATGCACAAATAATTTTTGATTTCCCCTTTCAGTAAATAAGGATTATAGATCTGCATCAAAATTTTCAATGATAATATACAATTAAGAAATGTATTTTAAATAGATAATATAGAAATTTATTTGTATTTAGAAAATATCAATCGGAATATTATCATTTCAGGTAGAAAGTGATGTAAAACTTTTAAAAAATATTCTTATTATTTTTTATTTATGGATAATATTAAAATTCTTTCGGAATTCTGAAAGCTTATCGTTAACGTCTTACGTATTTGGAAAAAATTAACTTTGATTCTGTTCTTGAAATATAGATAAACTGATTCATGAATTTCATTTTTTTATAATGAATCCACTAATGAAATCAAATTATGTTGCTCCATTTGTTTCATTTTAAAATTTTCTAGTTGAAGAAGAAATAAAAAAGCTGTTAAAAGTGAATCAATGTTACAAATATATAAAACAAATATCTGACTATATTAAATTTTAGTAATATTGAATGTTCCAGTTCAACTTTTATAGTTTGTATGAATAAACATTATGATAACTGAATACACATACATACATATTTTTTTTAATGCTATGAGTGCATTTTCTGAAAGATCCTTTGTGCTAACATGATCTCGCATTATTTTCGAATTTTTAATCAATGCTAAATTTAAGGAAAAATAAATATAAAAGGGCATTAATAAATCCAATATTTATTTTTTACATTAAGTTTAAAGTAAATTTTTGATATTTTTACTAAAAAAATAATATAGATCTACCTTATTGTATCAGCTACAGATACAATATGTTTTAAGATATCAGGCAAAAAAGACATTTTCAATTTATTTATTAATTCATTCTTTGTTCTATATTTTATCTTACATTATGTACATCGTGTAAACATATGGGATGTTTAAAAATTTTTATATGTTAATTTTTATCAAACTCATACCTTTGCTATGTTATATTTATATTAAATACAGGTAAAAATTAGTTTTATTAATTCTTTCACTTTTTAAAAAAATGTATATAGAAAATGAATTTCACTTCTCATTATTGAATGTTTTCAATATTTATTGTAAGGAATATAATATTTTGATATTTTAAATTAAATCTTACAAATCAAATTATTTTCTGTATTTCATTTTAGACTTTTTACTTTTAAATATTATATAAGCAACTGAATAAAATATAAATTAGGGTCATGAATTTTCACTTAAAACACAGAAAAAAGTATAAAAAAGTTAAAAATATCTTTTCAAAGTTTGAGAAAATAATATTTTAAATTAAGTTTTATTTCAAATATTCTTTAAGTTTATCTCCATAGTCTATTACATGCGAAAATTAAAAAGAATTACTTATCTATTTTTCGCAAATTTGATGGGATGTCTAGACAGTATAGATATTTTTTTTAATTTGAATTTGAAAAGTATAGGCGCTGTTTCTTTTTGGTGAGAAAACTATAAATATATCTGCTGTAATAAAGTTTGTCATGATTATTAGAGCAAGAAATTTTCAAATATATCAAAAAGAAAAAGCTTAGCTGGAAAAATCCATGATAGAAATGTGTGGCGTAAATTTATTTTCGTATGAAATGCTTGCATTTTTTTCAATTGTCAGGTCATAGGAGAAACAGTAAATCTAAACGTCGTGGCAGATTTAATAATTGCAAATATTTTTGTGTTGCTTCTATGTATTTGTAAAAAAAATACTAAAAATTAAATTTTCTTGAACGCAAAAATACCCCTCAAAATACTGAACAGATTTAAAGTTTTTTATGCATTTCATAGGTCAAATGAGAATATTTCATTAATTAAAATAAACAAATTTTAATCTTAATAGAATTTATATATTATAATACTTAAAATGTTTAACACTGGATTCTCAATTTTATTCAAAAATATCTAAATTCTTTCTAACATGTATAGTTTCAAAGTATTTTTTATAAAAATTAATTTATTTTCTGATTCATGTTTTATTCATTAATTTACTTATAAAAACTAATCAAGGAATGATTTATAATGTTTGAATATTAGCATATGTCGTAGCTTGTATTCTTGTATTTTTAATTCAAATACTAATAGTAATTTTTTAATTGCTTAAAATTTTAAAGTTTAAAATGCTTTTAAAAAGTAAGCAATTAAAATAATTAAAAAGCTAATTAGATGCATGAACATAGTTTCTTCCTATTAGTAAAAATATTTTAATATTTCATTCAAAAAATATATTAAGAAAAATGTTTTTTTTAAAAAACAAAATAAGCATGTAGGGAAAATTTCGTAATTCCTATTTAATACCAATTTCCATGAAACTTTTGAAATAGCTGTAATTAATTTAACATAAAATTAAACAATTCACAGAGCTTGAACTATATGATTCTTGCAAGTGTGGGTGTACAATGTGAAATTATGATTGTATGTTGGAGAGACTCTATCACGGCACAATAACGCAAGTTAAGGACTAATTAAGAAGTAGCTACCACTGAAAAAATAAATGTCTTCCTTAATTTCCAATGAATAACAAAACTCAAATAATATTTTTTACTCATATTAAGATAATGATGCAATTAAAAAGTTGAGCTGTTAAGAAATCAGAGCTCAATTGTTCACTATTTGACCTTAATATTCAATATTGACCTCATTAGAAAATCTTAGACTGCATATCAGAACATGATAACAACATAACAAATTTCTTGAAAATGAATTTTATTTCAACATAAAGTAAAACTAGCCGATTACAAACATCTTTAATTTGCGAAAGGGATTTTTCATAGTATTCTTTCATATTTGTTTTATTAATTTAGAATATTAAATGGTTGAATATATTGTTTATTCCCAGTGACTCAGGTAATGTTTTTATTTATTGATTTTTTTTCAAAATATATTTCACCAAATTAAGACTGGTGTTATAAATCAGCTATTTTAAATGAAATATCAAACATATTCGTGATTTTTGTGAATAATCTTCAATTTTATTCTATTGGTATAATATTTCTAATCTCTAAAATGTAACATTATAAAGAATTCAAAGAAAAAATTACATTTTAATCACATTAATTCAGAAGTCACAAATCTGATTACTTAAAAAAAAAAAAAAAAAAAAAAAAAAGGTTATTACCGTAAAATGTTCGAACTCATTCCAATTAAGCCCTTAAATGAATAAATTATTTTATGATCTTTCTCTTTTCTTAAATTATGATAAGAAATTAATTTTTATTACTGCCAAAGATCATTAGAAAATATAATTTACCTTATAGAAATGCATTTGCTTTCATCAAATATCAACACTGTTTAAAACTAATATGAAATAAAATTAATTTGAAAAGATTCACATTATAAGCGCAGACATATTCAGAAAATCACAAATTTAGCTGCAAAAATAACCGTACTCGTTGAATGATTTGTTGAAATTACCATCCATAATAAGCTGATTAATTCTAAGTTACCACTGATAATTAAAAAATAATTAATAAAGACGGAATATTTATTAATTTGTAGAATAATTAATCTCAATTGTTATGCTTCATTTTAATTTACTAAAATAAATGGTTTAGATTTTGTGTTGTTACACTAAAAGAATCAAAATAAATTGTTAAAGAATGTTATCATTTATGCAAATTTCTAAGCCGCTTAATTTAATTGATAAAAACATTAAAATAAGTGACTAATGACTTTTTAACGTTCAATTTTGTGAACTATAAAAGTACTAGAGTTTTTTTCGGGAAATAGGAATTAAATAGTGGAGGGTTTCATGTAATTATTAATTAATTGAATTCAATTAATATAAGAAAGAGTATATTGATAATTAAATGAATATTTCAATTATATGCATAGTTCTAGAATAGAAAATAATTTGAATTAATGTAATATAATCTTATTTCCTTTTAATAACTCTTTAAATAACAAAATTGATGATTATGACATAGACTACTGAAAAATATCCTAACTAAAAATAATTATTATAAAAATCTTGTCTTGGACAAAGGAAGCTATAACAGAACTTAATTTTATGTGTGGAAAGAATAACGTATAATTAATCCTCAGTGTAGCTGATAATTAAAGAGAAGAGGTCCATTCAAATAACTTACAATAATTTAATTAGAAAATCACTACATCAAAATATTTCTTAATATATATTGTAAGCCAATGTGCTAAACTTAAAAAATATGTATATTTTTCAATAACTCCTCGAGAAATCTTCTGAAAGACATGAAATTCAGAAATGTAAGGCTACACTCTATATTTAAAGGATGACAAACGCATAGTTGGGTGAAATTGGATACAATGCAGACAGTTAGGAATCAAACAAAAATTTTGTTATCTATTTCATAGTATCGTTGCATTTGGTCATTTATCCGAGGAAAAAAAAAACGACTAGCACATGCTCCTTATGAGAAATGTCCTCCCATTATTGCAATGGTTACTTTGCACCATCACATTTTACTAAGCATCAGGATATCCGATCGATCTTGAGGTAAAATAGCTTACTCATCAATCAAATTTTATTTAAGATATTACTTCTTCGGGGTATAGAATCATGCCGGAAAGTATATCCACAATGTACCTAACACATGCGCTATGATATATAAATCAGTGAATTCTGTGCCCAATTCATTTGAGCAATATCACCGTTTTCGTTTAACCGAGAAAGATCATTATTTCGATGTGACTATGATTTGTCATCATCAAAATAAAGTCTAATACAATGGTACTTAAGAGCAGATGCATATGTGGTAATATCAGATCTTTATAAAAGCGAGCTCCTGTCATATAACCACTGTCAAAAAATGGAACTCAGTTCATCCATTAGGCATAATGTCAGCCTAGATGACAAAGCCCTATGATCATCGTAATGGTTTCATTCCGAAATGTTACTGCAACCATATCCTTAAATCTCTTCAAATCTGATTTAAGAATGGCTTGGGGCACAGAAAGACTCCAATTTGTAAAAAGGACATGACTTCATTGATAAAAAGTTCAGGTTTTATTCTCCTTGTATGACTCTAAACGTTAGTGGTAATTGTTAATTTTCAAAGTGATGCCGCATTCAGGACGACGTGCAAATATACCACTTTGGAAAAAAGTTTGTGTATAGTTACAAGTGATACTTGTTTTACTTTATTGCTGTGCACAATTGCTGAGCCATATTGATTGCTTACTGGCTGTGCGTTCTTTTTGGCTTCAGGAGAATATATCACTCATTTATGTAATTATTTTTCTGGAGCTGACACCATCAACTTTTCCAGTTTTTGTACCTAAGGTTTGAAACTATTAACAAGTGGACTGATGATATTTGTGTTGATTTTTAAGTACTTAGCTATACTACCCTCCTACAGTTTTCTGATTATCCTTCAAGTATGAAGTTATACAAATATTTCTTTATATCCTTTTTCATGAAAGAGCTCATTTGTATTTGCAGTGAATATCTTTCATTGTGTTTCATTTTTCCTTTTATTGTAATTTTGAGCTGAGGGCGACGACCACACACGTTTTGCGTAAGTTCACGTCCCAATGATGTTTGGTTCCTGATATTTGCATAAACATCCACTTTTTACTGATATACGTGTTCATCAAAAAAATTGCAATAACCACTTTTCTTCAATGCCATAGCTATCTGTTTGAAATCGGCATTGTTGATTAAATTTTGCCCAGTAATGTAGAATATGATCGGTGGTATTAAAGTGATATTAAATCACAAATTAGCTTGTATAAGAATTTCATAACAAACTGCTATAAAATGGTTAAATAAAGTAAATTTAAATATTACTAATTTTTTATAAAATACCATTACACATACTTTGTCAGAATTATTCCACTAATTATACGAGTATTTATTTGATTTTGTTTCTTTGTTTATTCAATGCCAAAATTTCATTATAAAGGATTATTCGACTTGACCATAAACATCAAAATGCTATTTGAAACTGAGAATATAATAATATCCAAAGTGGGATAATTATAAGAATAATTAGTTAAATGACAGAAATTAAATATTTTAACTATAAATTCAGCATATTTAAGAATGTAATGAATACTTCTCAGCGATTTAAAAATCTGTAAAAGAACGAACATTATCAGGAATACATATATTAACTGTTGGATTGAAACTAAAATTAATTAACACAAGCACAATCATTATATTTATATAGTAGGAGTTATATATTGTCTTGAAGCCTTTCTCTGAATTGCACCTCCAAATAATTATTACATTCGCATCATATTTTCAATTAAATTTATTTAAAATAATTAAATGGTAATAGACATTGCACTTTTATACTGCCATGACAAATTCCTCTTATCTTTTTAATTGAATTTTTTTGGATAATTTATAAATGATTATTCTTTTTGATTAAAAAAATATAAATCTAATTTTATATCAAAAGCTAAGAAAATCTCATGCGTATACATTTATTCCTCAACGTTTTAAAACTAAGTTTAATGTCAGAATAGTTATAAAAATAAAGTTAATGACAAGTCAAGAAGATAGAGATCATATTCCATTCACATAAGCGTGACGTTCACGCGATGTCCTTTCACTTACCTGTAGATACTGCAATTCAATTCATAAAGCGTTGAGCTCAAAGAGATCGTTATCTTAAATCGTAATATGCCGGATTCATAGTTTATTTTACATAATATTAGCATACATATATGAGCTTGTCAGAGGTTGCTCTGCAAACCGTAATATTACTGATTTCTAACTATTATTCAAGTCTGATAAGATCTCTTCTAAACTAACACGTTTATATCTTCTAATCTAACGTGAATATCTTCTGAACAATCACGCATAAATAAGACAGAGAGGTATTTTCTATTATGGAGTTATTAACTAAATAACTGATTTTCATTAATAATACACAAACATAAATTAAAGTTTTATAAAAGTATTTAAGTATCTGTTCTTTATTTAGCAAAATTAATTAAAATATAGAAGTGTAATTGCTAACGTTTGAGTTAATGAAATTACTGAAATAAAATGTAATGAAACTAAAGTATGTATTTATAACTTTATACATTCGTGGTATAATTATTTATATAGTGAAAGAAAATAAATTAAAATAAACAGGAATTACCGGAGTTCTAAGAGTGCTTAATGTAAATTTTATCAAAAACAGTTTAATTTTAAAGCAAATAAAAGAGTAACTCTTTGAACTGCAATTTTAAATTATTAAAATTGTTAGGCAATTACTAATTAACTTGCTCCAGACTAAAATTATGTGAAATTATTATTGATTTTTTTAGAAAATTATTTCATTTTCTCTTCTGATCAATGAATATAAAATAATTATTAATTTAGTTTGACTTTTGAACAAAATTAAAAATTATATTAATTTATTTTAATAAATTAATATATTTCAGAAAATTTTAATAAATTTATTAAATTAATAGAATATAAAAATTATATTATTATATTCTATTAATTTCCTATGACTTTGAGACAGAATATCTCTTATAATATTTGAAAACCTTCATTTAAATTCTTAAGAATATAATTTTAAGTTACATATAGAAAAAATAATCTCTGATTTTATCTTTACCTAAATAAAAATTATTTTAAATATTATTATATGGCTAAAATCAAACACATTTCTTACTCTGAAAATTATGATCTTCAATAATAAATCGTTTAATTGCATTTGTAACAGAAAGAATTTTCTTTTTATTTAAATTAAAATGTTTTTTTATCTAGCTTTATAGCATTTGGAAGAAAATTGTTTTTCAGCTTATAAATATTTTTGATTTAGAGAATGCCCCTTGAAATTATTGTCTATCTTTTTTGAACAAAAAATTTATTTTCACTGAAAGTGATTTTCATCAAATAATCCCTTTGTAGTATTCTAAGAAATTGATTTTCATCAATATTCCATTAATTTTTTTAACTCAAATATTAGTTTAACAATTGGAAGGAAATTGGAATACCAAATGTTTGACTGTGTGAAATATCTGACTGAAATTTATACCTTCTCTAACGAAACTCTTGTTGTTGTTGTTGTCGTGTGCCAGCCAGGCTGGAAATATGGGGTGCGCTGCTCCACTTTTCCAACTGAACAATATTTGGTGTGGAGTCCGACTTCCTCAGTACACACATGCCATAGGTACCCGTTTATAAGGTAGGCAACCATTCACACACACTCAAAGAATATACAAAGACAAGAAATAGAGAGTATACCATGCCTGAGCCAGGATTCGAACCCAGGTCCCACCCATCTGTAGGCATGTACGCTAACTACTAGACAGGTTGGGCGGCAACGAAACTCTTAATATCTGTGATTACGAACATATTCTTATCATTATCCTGTAGCAGTATAATACATATTGAAATGCTAAAAATAAAAAAAGCAACTTTTAACCTAATAAAAAAAGCAACTTTTCTCTTTGCATTAAATATCATTTAAGTAAATTATAAATTGATGATAGTACGTACTTTGAACAAACGTATTACAATACAAATTCTTTACTTGCAGGAATTCATATTTTGCAATCTGAATTTATACGTAAATCTCCGTTATTTATAAGAAATATAACGTTATTAAAAGTAATTGAACCAATGAAAACACATAAATCTTAACAAATATTAACATAGTTTTTAATAATTTAAAATAGTAAAATTCAATCTTATATTACACATGTTCCCAAATTTTTTTAAAATTTTTATTAGATTGAATGTTATTTTTTATCTAAACCTTTAATAATGAAATTTAAAAAAACTAATGCACATGTAAAAAAAAATAACTTTAAATAAACATTATTATTTTTATAAAAATATATTGAAATTAATAATGTATTTCAATAATTAGTAATTATCATAAAATTTATTATAAATATAATAATTCATTGTAAAAAATAAGAATACATATTAGGAAAATAATAATTATCATTTTCCTTTTTAAATTTTTTAGATTTAAAAATCTATTTATACTGTTACATCAATAAATTTTATTACAATTATAGATTTCTCTATTTTTAGTATCATTGGTATATTTTAGAATAAATTATGCAATTATCTTTCTTAAGACAAAATTATGTTATGTTAAAAAAAATTCTATGTTACAAAATTTTATTCAAAGGCAAATATTTTTAAACTTAAGGAGATATTGTTTTAAATAAGAGGCATTTATTCTGGAGTCATAAACAGAGAAAAGGTTACTCAAATAAAAACCGTTGGGAGGGAGAGAGACAATGCGAAAGTATTCTAATGCATACGGTAAATAAAATCCAAAGCAAACTGGCAAGTTTAGTTAAGAAGATTTTGTGAAAATATTTCTTAGATATAAAATGGGAGAAAAGTTTAAAAATATAAAAATTGAACTGAGAACGAAAGTGCTAAAAGTGCTATCGAAGAGAAGGAATTTCAGGAACACCTACAACAGATGGGATTACAGAAGAAAGCGTATTATGTAATGATACACAAAAGGAAAGTGTTCTTGGGAATCGGAATAAATATTTGAAATAGAATTTGGGAAATAGTGGATAGTAGGAAACCCGTATAAGGCCTAAAAACATGTAACGATTTCATAAATCGATTCTATTTGTTCAGGATTCATTCAGTAAAATTATATGTAACGTAACTTTAATAAGCTGTAAATTCATATTTTCATAGTAAATATTATATATATTTTGATATTTTATTAGCATGCATAATATTTCTACTGAATCAACTATAAGCTTTTCAAAATCTCAAACTTACATTAATTTATATATTAAGTCAATCTTAGTATATTAGAACGCATAACACATTTTCATAAAATATT
>JAPDSC010165183.1:0-12838 GCA_026290005.1 Latrodectus geometricus
AAAAAAAAATCAATTATCTCTCTCTCTCGGTATCGCTGAGCTGATAATTGAATGATACCAAATCGCGGGTTCTAATGAGATGGAAATGAGGCTAGCAAAAAGCTCCTTCTCGTCTCGTTCCTTCTGTAATCAAGTGAAGAGGTTGCCACCGGTTCAACTGGCTCATTAGCTGGACGATTATGCAAATTTGCAAAGAAGATGTTGTCGATTGAGCATGCCCCCTCCACCCTCCCGTTGACAAAAGAGGTTTCTGTCGCTATATACTTAAACCTCGACAAATCTATCTCGACCTTTAACCTTTCATTTAAGCATTCTATCAGAGGCTTTTTATTGTTTGTTGCGTATTCTTCGATTTGGCAATATGTGCTAGTGCCAATAAAGTAAATTTCCCTGTATTTGGCGAGGATTCGGGTTCTCTTGAAATGATTGTGTTGAATTTTTACCTTTCTTCAAAAGAATTTCTGTGTGCTTTGGCCTCGACGAATCTTTCCTAACCTTTAACCCTTTATTTAAGCACTCTATTAACGATTGTATATTATTTGATGTTTGTCTTACCTTTTGATTTATAAATGTTAGTGCCAATATTTGCACATTTAGTGTATTTGGCGATAACTCGGGGTAATCTCTTGAAATATTGAATTGAATTTTTACTATTCTTCAAAGAAATTTCTGTCCTAGTATGCTTTACCATCTTCTTAAAAGATGTTTCTGGGGAAAGTGTAGATTAACTTACTCTTCGGTTTCTCAAAATAATCCGGCAATTAATATTGTCGATAAATTTTTCTGGTAATCCAGGTATTTTCTGTTTTTTAACTAACGTAGTTTTAGGGTTGCCTTTTTGTCCTTACATTTGGATACGTATCAAGAACAGCCAAAAAAGAAGGGAGTACCGTAAAGTAAACTATACTCGTTGTTTCCGTCTTTGTGTCTCCAGCGACTAATAGCAACTGTATTGTTTGTTGTGAATTCATCGATTTCATTTACGCATGCTATTGTCTAAATTATATTTGGGAGTGGCATAAAATCCTTTACTTAAATACTACATCAATGATTAAGAGCTACATTGATTGTTGTGGTTTTTTCGATTTGATTTCCTCATATTTAAGCCAATAATGTATATTTAGTGGTATTTGGAAATTAATCTCTTGTAATGGACAGCATTGATTTTCTAAAATAACTCCCAAATGAAATCGCATTTGCATTTTATAAGGTAGAAAGCAGAATCGTATGCTTACGTCAAGCTAATTAAATGATTAAATACTAAATGTTGAAAAACAAATCACGTGGCAAGTTGTTGAAATGATACCAAAAAACTATGGAATGTGAGAAAATATTCAAAATGGTGGAACACTCCATCTTAAGTACTACATTACAGGAATCTTTTATTTTGCTTTCAAAAACATATAAATAATAAACTAGAATTTTTTTTTTTACCTATCAAAACATCTTAATATGCAAAATCAACTAACTCATTTATCTCTGTTGAGAATTATATATTTTCTAAATATATTCCATTTAGTTAGTATTAATTTATGTATATAATAAAAACATAATTCATAGGTTTTGTTTTACAGGTATAAGTAGTTTAAGTGGCAACAATCAATATTTTAAGTAATGCTCTTACATAACAAGTAATACATAAAATATGCATACATATACATAATATGCATAAGTAATACATAAAATATGCATTGCTGTTTGCCCATATTTTATTTCGCCAAATGCGATGAGGAAGCATAACGAAAATGAAATGTCTTTCTTTACTCTCATTAACTTCGATGGATTTTACATCCCGAGCTAAAGTAAACATAGTTTGATGTCTGTTCAAAGTGGAAAACTTCTTCTGATTCAACGATTGAACTGAAGGACAGCGGAAATAAAATGCATCAATTTTTGTAAACATTATATCAGGACACGAAAATTATTTTTCAATTCAATGAAATTATATGTTTAATAGCAGGCAATGAAATGAAATCTCAACTGTAAGAAAACATTAAAGAGTTTAAAATATTTTCGTACATATAAGTATATGAAGTTAAAAAAAATATGCACAACTTACCAGGGCAAAATTGAAATTTTAAACTCATGAGGAAAATGGGATTTTTTTCACAACGTTGGCATTAAACATAACTATTAGATTGTTCGGAAAATCATTTCGTTTTTCCCCAACTGAATAAATTTTGTGCTTGTGAAAACCAACAATTTTATGAGAATGAAATCAGGCTACGACTAGAAAGATGGTAAAAGGTATTGGACTAGAATCGACAATATACAATTCAATAAAATATTTATTCGCTATATCTTTTTCATTTTCTTATAAAACGAAATAATTTTCCGAACAACCCAATATTTTATTATGTATCTATTCGTATAAAATATATGATAAACAACGCATGTGATTTCGCATTAGTTATTCAATGGTAGCATTAAAAAGAATCTATTTTTATTGGCATAATGTTATAAAAATTCGCCTTGTTGTGTTATTAATAACATTTTACTTTACCGTATCTGCATTCCCTTCCTCATAATTTTCAGGATGTATAGAAATTAAAGTCCTTATTGTACTTCCATCCTCGTAGGGGGAACAGCCTCCGTTCTCTTTCAGACTTCATTCGCCCAGTTACTGACGGTGTCATAAATATGAAATATTTAAGATTCTTTCAATCATTATTCGATTAGAATACATGATCCGATCTCAAAATGTTATTTTCTTCATCTATGCTAAAAACATGCAAAATATCATATCGCCTATTTGTTTACAAATAACATTTGCCCCAATTGTTTGGAATATAACTAGAGTTTCAGCTTTTAGTAAATTATTCTGGTGCTTGAAGAAATAATCAGTTAGCTGACATGAAATGTAAAACTACCCTTCCACAAATGCAGTTATATCAAGTCATTCTAGATTTTTGGGGCTGGCTGCACTTTTTCAACTGAACCGTATTTGGTGTGGACTCATTCTATAGGTACCCGATTATAGGATAGGCAACCATTCATACATCGGGATTTGAACACAGAACCTCCCTATCTGCGCAGGGTGGGCGGCTCTAGATTTCTTAATTCAACTTAGTGTAGAATCACGGGTGATTAAAATTTTTAAACGAGATATAAAATACTTAGAATTCAGTGAGTATTTGGCAAATTTGGAAAATAAAAGAATTTTTCTGTAACCGCATTAAAAATGAAGCAAGATACATATGTGTGGGTACACTTACATACAAGCTACATATGTATAAATAAATTTCGATACAATAAAATTTCAATTGAGACTAAGCTATAATTAAGAGAAGTTTGAATATTGATTATACTATTATTTTAATAAGAGTTTATTTATATAGTAGTAAGGAATATTCATTATATTGAAACTTTTCGGTATAATTATTTTAATAAGAATTTATTTAAATGGTAATAATGAATATTCATTAGAGCGAATATTTTTTGATATTATTTTAATAAGAATTTATTATATATAAAATACTAGTAATAAATATTCATTATATCGAATATATTTCAATGTAATGAATTTTGGAAGTTGTATTTTTGAACAGAAAATAATCAATTGCTATTAATGTTACAGGTTTGTGGTGCCTCAGATTAGTGTCACTCCATGTCCCCAATCCCGTAGTGGTGGGGGATGCCATACAGCTCCAGTGTGGTTACGATCTGGAAGGAGACACACTCTATTCCATAAAATGGTACCGTGACGATGTAGAATTCTTCAGGTTTGTCCCTCGGGACAAGCCGCCCGGACAGTTTTTTCCTTTGCAGGGGGTCAAAGTGGACGTGAGTATATGTTTTTTTTACTAAATTTGTGGGTGATTCAACTTAGGAACATTTGCCTTAGTCGAAAATGTAGAAAGCATTTGACAGAAAATATGGCAAAAGTGCGCATTATTTTATGAAAGAATATGATAGAAAGTGGATAAAAATGCATGAAAATCTTTAATAAAAAGTAACCTCAACAAGGAAGTATAGCATTTGTAGTTACCAAGAATTTTTTAAGATAAAAAGAAATGAAAAAGCAGCCGATAGCACTTTTGCTAGCT
This sequence comes from Latrodectus geometricus, assembly GCA_026290005.1. NCBI lineage: Eukaryota > Metazoa > Arthropoda > Arachnida > Araneae > Theridiidae > Latrodectus > Latrodectus geometricus. Next base: position 4,047 of record JAPDSC010165183.1, read on the forward strand.
CTATATATTCGGAGCCTGATACTAATGATTTATTTGGAAATATATAAATGAGATAAGGGATACCAGAAGCAGTTTTCCATTGCTTCCCCTAATCTGAATTGAAGCTTCACTTGTTGCAGATAGTCTCCCTAACAGGGTTGCTGGCATTCGGTGGGTTGGAGACCTCTAACGTCCGCTGGAGTGGTGTGAATGTGGAGCAGCTCAAGTGTGACCACACTTCAAATGACGAAGTTACTGTTCCAAGCCCGTTAAACTTAATGTATAGCCTCGCATATACAACTGTATCCCATGTAAGAGAAGAAGAGCCGCTGCCTGACTGCGGATTGGGAGATCTTGGGTAGTTAGAGCATGGATCCTGTCCTTTCCTTCTGTAAATGGGTTCCTATGGCATGTGTGTTTAATTATAAAAAAATTATCTCCAGTGTGAGCTACAAGCATGTTAACGTCCAAAAACGTCCGTCTAACCTAAGAAGATGGAGAAATATAAAACTTTGTTGGTGTTTCACATGAACCGGGAATCAACGATTCCAAGATTGGCAGAGTTCTTTGAGGAAGAGGCAGAGCGCGCACCAGCCTTTTATTTTTATTATGTGGTGTCTTTTCTTCAAAATATGATTTCAATCATTTTTTTTTTATTTATTTATTTATTTTTTCTTTGCCTTAACGCATCGCTCTACCCATGAAAGCCAAACCTCTATTCTTATTTTGATTATTTTATCGGATTTTATTTATTTTAAAAATATTCACGGATTTTTTGGCCACGTAGCACATTTAACCCCTTCGCGACGGGTGGCGCAAAAGCGCGCTTATTGTGAAGGCCGGCAGTGTCTTACGCGAGCGTCTGTCCATGGCCGAATTGCTATTAAGAATCCATGAAATTTCCGAAATATCAACGCCACATTCTTTATGATCAGAATATATCATAGTATCACTATCAGTACTATCAGAATCTGTTTCGGAATCAATGTCTGAAATATTTTGCATCATTTCTGCTATTTTATGCACTGTTAAACATTTTCGACGCTTCGGCATTGCAACGGTAAAAACGGAAAAAATTCACATTTAACAAGATCTAATTATTTTCTAAAAACTGCAAACCGAAATACCAACAATTTAGCGAATATAAAACTTTTCAACTTACAATAAACAACTACCATGTGTGAATTTAAAGAGACGTCATAAAGCACGCCATTCGGAAACATTTATTTCCCCTTTTGTTTATATAATCAAAAACACGTGTATGTGAAACATGCTTCTCTCATTTCGAGTAGAAGGTCTAATGTACATGTATCTGAAACCATATGGACATACAGTGCCATCTTGTGGCAGAAATTATAGTTTTTAAAGCGTTCCAAGACACTGGCACAAATAGGTGACAGTCGGGGCTGAACGGGAAAGCGCTCTGGCACGCCTACGTGTTGGTCGGGAAGTGAGTGTTCGTTGCTGGCATATAGACGTGACAATCGGCGCGAAGGGGTTAATGAAAATCTCTACTTAGTATGCTCTTCTTATATACCTCATGTGTTAATGTCGCACTTTAAATCTTAAATCCGAAAACGCTTTCAGGATTAATGCGCCTTTTATATTAAAGTATAAGAAGTTCCTGAATGATGCTGAAGTTCGTAGTAGCTTTAAGTATTTCTGACTTGAACAAAATTGAAATTGTCACCATCTGATTTATTTTCTTCTATCGCTTTTAATTTTTTTTTCTCTGTCTCTTTCTTTCTTTCTGTATCTTTCCATTTCAGTTATAATGAAATTTTTTAATCAATGATCTGAAGAATTAATTAAACTTAAGTTGGACAACCGTGAAAAATTTTTATCTGATTTCCTTCATTAATAAACTATGATTTTGTTGTCTTGTGCCAGCTTGGCTGGCAGTATCGGTGGCTCTGCGTTGCTCCACTTTTCCAACTGTCATTTGGTGTGGAGCGCAACTTCCTCAATACAATATGCCATGGGTACTCGTTAAACACCCATTCATAGAAGGAAAGGACAAAAAAGAGTGAGAAAGTACATCCATGGCCCAACTGGAATTCGAACCCAGGACCTCTCCATCACTGACGTTTGGACAGTAATAAACTATGCAAAACGCTTCTCACTGTTTTCCGTAAATACAATTTTGTTTACTATTAAACTTGAAATATATATTATTTTAGTTCAATCTATTGTAATTTTATTTCCGTATGTCAAATTGTTTTTCATTCAAATTATGTTTAAAGGTCTCAGTATATGAATGAATTTAATACTCCCAATATTCTAACACATATTCTTTGAGTTTTTATATATCATATGTTGTTTCTGCTTTTTTAATATTTTCCTTTCGGGAAAGAAAATAAAATAATTCATTTTCTGTAATATATCAGTATAGGAAAGAAAATTAAAGTGTAAATCTTAAAAAAAAACTACATTTTTTGTGATAGAATTATAGACGCCTTGCAAATTTAAAAACAGATTCTTGTCGAATTTTACGAAGTTCTAGCTACACATAACTTTTTTTAAATAAAATTAGTAAATTCAAATAGGTGGAAACGTAATTACTAAAAATTGTTATTACTTAATGAATCAAAATAACTTTAGTATGATATATAAATAATGATTAATTGAAAAAAAATTATTTTAAATAATTAAGAAAATAATTAATCGATTTAGTCGCTTAAATATAAATATTCTATGATTGAATATGTGTTCTTTCATGCAAGAATTGTTGAAAATATTAAAGAATTTCTTTGATACTTTTGGAATTATTTTTGCCTCGTGGGAAGTTTCATTTTTAGTTTTGATGTCACGTATGTAATATAATTCACACGCATTTATGTCTTCTTTTTATCCGCAGAAACAGTAACATGGAATATACCAACGCAAATCGTTTTTTATTCTACATTCGAATCAACTATAATTCAGAATTAAAAAAATTTTAAAAAACATATAACTAATTCCAAAATTATTTACGGTGCGCAATTTCCCCATCATTATAGCTTCTTATAATTTTACTTATAAGTAATATTACATTTTATCACAGTAATCTAAACAATAATTTCTTTTACTAAAATTTTATTTCATTTTTTTTATTTGTATTTTCGAATAAATATTCTTATTTTATCTCAGAAATTGGGTATTTGTTAATACTAAAGTGATTATTTATAATTATTTTCAAATTAATCGATTACAATTACTCGTATTACTATTATTCTCACTTCATATTAAATAAGAAAAGTAATTATCAAAATATTTTTCAAATTTAAATCAATTACGAACATTTCAATTTGTTGACCAAAATCCGTACATCAGTTTGATGATGGTTCATTTATCATGGAAAGCAATTATATAATACTTGGTAAAAATTTCAGGTACCCGCTAATAAAAGAAAACGTAATTTTCTACCAATAAAAATTAATCAATAAACCCCTAATTATAGGCATGGAGATATTTCCGCTGAGAAGCATCCGCATTTGTTGTTCGAACAAACTAAATTTCGTTTATTAGATAATTGCATGAATGCAAAATTGAACTGTTTCTGAAATATATTTTTTCAAAACAATGCTGGGAATTCAAGTACTGTAGCTTTCCTGATTATACAGTAGAAAACTTTTCTCAAATTAGATGGGGGAAAAATAAATGTGTGACAAAACAATTAATAATAGTAAGCTTTCTAATTTTCCTGATAACACAGTGGGTGTCCTTAAAAATGAGTAAAAAATTTTAATATCAAGACAGGTTTAGCACAGGATTTCAAAAAAATATCACCAGCGGCGAAGTGAGGTGTTAGCGATTTGCGGCAAAATACTCAAGGATTTCTTTGCGGCTAAAACCTCGAGTTCTACCTCAAGGGAATTTCACAACTTGAGACACATTGTCAGAAGCCCATGGTAATTATTTCGAAAACTAACAATAGGCTGCACTGTCTGTATATTATGTTAAATTGAGTCATTTAAAATGGAAAGAAATTTCCCGTTTACCATAAATCAGGGATGGGCAAACTTTTTCGATCGCGGCCAAAAATCGAAAAAATAAAGTTTGGCGGGCCAAGATGAATTTTTCTAAAATTTTAAAAACAATATACAAGAATTACAATTTAATATATTAATGAGATGAATGAAATAGCGATTTTATTTTTAAAAGTTCCTTATATTGAAGTTCGATGTGAGATGATTCTAAGGAACGAGGCTAAATGCTCATCTGTCATTCTACTTCTGAAATAATTCTTTCTAAGGTTCACAGTTGAAAACACTCGTTCACATATGTAAGATGAAGCAAACATAGCACTGATTTTCTGGCATGAGATATAAATTTGGGAAACTTACTTTCGATAATGATTTGTAAAACTCTAACTTTGTCATATTTAGAAACAATCGCTTGAGATGATTGTTAGATTGCAACTCAATTAATTCAAGCTGCAAATCTGACCTCACTGCTTCACAATTTATGTTGAATGGCATGGTAAAAATATCCAATTCTGCTTGAATGGCACTGAAATCTTGAAATCTGCGTTCGAACTTAAAATGCAGTTTTTTCAAACTATCTTCATAATTCTTAAGGTACTCTTCATTTACTGAGGGTATTGAATTTAACCTCGGGAAATGAGATAAGTCGTTCTTACCTAGCTGCCCAGCAAACATTAAGTTTTAGTTTGAAAGCTTTGAGATGTGACCAAATATCGTCGATGAATGGATTTTTCTCTTGCATCTTGACATTCAAGTTGTTCATATGACAAAGAAGATCTGTGAAAAATGCTGTCTGTGAAGTCTGAAAGCCATTTTGTATCTTCTAACATTTCGCACTCCGTAAAACACTATTTCTCATGGAAGAACGACATGGTGTCGTCTTTCAACTGCCAAACTCGCTCGAAAACACATCCTGCACTAAGCCGAGATCGTATATAGTAATAGTAATAGTATTTACAAGTTACACGACTGTATCAAGCTCGGGTTTCATATTAAATGCAGATTTACACAGAGTATCTTGATGTATAACACAATGTAGAAATACAACATTGTTCCCGGGATAGTTTTGATTAAAGAGTCCAAGAAATCCAGATTTTTTTCCTGTCATATTTGGTGCTCCATCGGTCGTAATATTACATATATTTGTTATAGGCACTTTCAAAGTTAAAAGCCCTTCCTGAAATTCACAAAAACTATCATACCCCGTTGTAGTTCCCTTTAAAGAACGCATGCACGCCAGTACCTCAACAATTTCAAAGTTCTCATCAACACCTCTTATAAATAATACTAACTGAGCAGTATCATTTCTATCAGAGCTTTCATCCATAGCTATGGAACAAAATTTAAACTGGCCAATCTTTGACTCTAATTGTGATGCCAAATTTTTAACAATGGCTTCCATTCTAGAAGTCACCGTTTTTCGAGATAAGCTTACAGTCTCAAAATTATTTTTCTTGTCTGGACATAAAACATCACAAACTTGGAGAGTGCATTGTTTAACGAACTCCCCATCACTGAGAGCTTTATTATTTTTAGCAATATTGTATGCTACAATGTGACTTGCACGTGTAGCTGCTTCTTGAATACTGTTTACCTTATTGAAAAATTTTTGCTGGCCTGATAATTTTTTACAAAGACTTTCTGAATTTTGTATTCTTCATATTCGGACATTGCTTCGGAATTGGAATTCTTATGCTTAGATGTGAAATGACAGGAAATGTTGTATTCTTTGAATACTGCACCAGCTTCATTGCAGATAAGACACACTGGTTTATCTTTTACAACTGAAAAATATATTTCCATGTCCATTCATCAATAAAAGCGCGGCACTCTGAATCAACTTTACGTGTTTTAGTGGCCATTTTTGGGTTGAAATATTTTACAAATAACCAAAACAAGCACTAGCTACGCTATACATTTAATAATTTCACCACTATACATATATTCACAATGACGCTATATGTCTACAATCTTTCAACACGCAATCAATAATATTAGATCTTGCGCCAAAAGAAAAAGCCGCTAGATGGAGCTTAAAATGCGCAGTCTGCCACTTATGAGGTCTAATATACCTATATTGAATTCCCATATGTCTGCTCCACAAGAAAAAGATAACGCTGGTTGGCGCCAATCTGCATCTATAACTAACAAATAACTTCCGCTTTTAACTCTACCGATTGAAAACTGCCTGTGTTTGCTATTTCCTTCGATTTATGTTTTTAGAACAAAAATAGAGAATGTAAACAGATTACCAGCTCTTTGGAAAAAAGGAAGAAAAAATATAATATTTAAGGAAAGTAGAAAAGGAGATGAATATATAATATATGAATATTTCTTTTAATTTGCCTCTGACCGGCAAATTAAAATTCCATCCGCGGGCCGGAGTTGGCCCGCGAGCCGTAGTTTGCTCATCCCTGCCATAAATATATCTTTTCCACCTTTTTAAGAAGACTGTTTTCAAGAGCCCTGAATTTTTAAAATTTATAGATATTATGAGATACGCATATTTTATGCCATACATATGTAAATGGGAGAGAAATCTACAGATTGAAAGTAACAGCGGAGCTTCGCAACGCTGTTGTTTTATCCTAAACTGTAGCCTTAATTCTAGTTTATGGTGGATTTGGCGACATTTGAAAGGGAAAGAAGTTTGCGATCAACTTTACTACTGCGATTGTTGCATTTTTGGCTTGATCCGTTTATTTATGGAATATTTTGGTATTTGCCATTTTCTTAATGTTTGCTCATGGCAGTTGTTGGTCGTAAAAACAGCATTTCATCGTGGGTATATGTAATTTTGCTGTGGGTATATGTAATTGAACGCTGTCCTTCAACATGTATATAAATCTTTTCTTCTGTACGATCGGGGAATATGCGCGGTGAACCTGCATTTGTAACTACTTTCGATTGACCGGTGTCTCAACCACGTTATACACTAATTTGCATACTTATTCATTCAATGGCAACACGAAAACGGCAAAAACTTCCTTGATTAGCTCTAGACATTACAAAAAAGTTATTTTTACTTCAGCAAAAGGTTTTAGCTTGAAATATAAACATCAAAACAAAACAACTAGAATGATATTAACTCCATTTTGTGCAGAATTTCTTCAGGAGACAATTATAGTTACTTCCTGGTTCTCCAGAAAATTATATTTTCTGCAGAAACATTTTTCATTTTTAAACATCTGCATCAAAATAATGATAATCTTAACTTTTAGATCAAAATGTTTTGTTAAGGAAAAAATTACATGTACGTTCAGATTGTCCAGATTCTATTCAGCAAAAGAACTCTTTTCGATATCTCATCATCAAATGAACGTAAATTAAATCATAATCCTTGCATTTACTTTAGAAAATTTATTTTTTAAAAGAGAAATATATGTACTTCTAAGTAGTCCAGAGTATTTTTTCTTCAGGAAAAGTTTTCAATTTGAATTGTAAGCATCAAACTAACAAAAGTAGAATGATAATTTCTCCATTATAAATCTAAATTTTATCTTCTCAGAAGAGAGCTTCCAGGTACTTTTTCTTTAAGAAAATTTTAAATTCTAAATATCAACATCCAAACAACACAAAAAGAACGATAATCTGTGCATTTAGTTCATAAACTATTTTTTCTTAATTATATGTACATCTAGGTAGACCAAAAAAAATTTTTTTTAAAGGAAAAGCTTTCAATTCGAAATATAAGCATCAAAACAACAAGAACAGAATGATTGTTCCTCCAAACAGTGTTAACAAATAATTTTGCACCTCTGGTAATAATTTAAGTTAGAAATATAAGCATTATATAAAACAAAACAAACTAAATGATTTTTTTTAGACAGAGTCCAGAAGAATATTGTTGTTCTTTAGAAAAATATTTCAATTCGAAATAACAGTATTATATAGTCACAGGTAGAATGATACCTTCTTCAGTAAGTCCAGAAGAGTATTTTTGTTATTCAGGAAAAGTTTTGACGCAAATGTAAGCATTAAAATAACACAAACAGAATGATCTTTCCTCCAGATAGTCTAGTAAGCTTCGATTCAACACTAACAGAATGCAAATTCCACTAGGCAGTCCAGTAGAAAATTGTTATTCTTCAGGAAAATTTGTGTTCTAAATATAAGCATCAAAACAAGAAAATCAAAATGGTAGTTCCTCCATTCAGTCCGAATTTTTTTCAGACGAATTATAATTACTTCTAGGCTGTGCAGAAAACTATTTTTTCTTCAGGAAATGTTTCCAGTTCGAAATATAATCACAAAACAACACCAGCAAAGCGTTAGTCACCCCAGACAGTTATTCTCAAAATGAAGACAGATAATGCAAAATAAATGCGATCAAAAACTTCTCACGCCTTGTTTTTAAGCTCTCCGAAACTGCTAACTGGAGAAGACTTGAACTCGAAGGCCGTTGTTGCCACGGGAGAAAGTGGAATTTGAGTAATGGCTTCCTCCTATTCATCTCGATTACTTCACGCGGCATTCTTGCCCCTAATGGAAATTTATAATCCTCTCACCGTTTTCTGTAAATAAGAGGAAAGTTTTTGAATGAATCGTCCGCGTGGAGGGCGGCACAAATCAATGCATGTTTAGAACGCTTCAAAATTTCCTTAACACCTCGTAAAGGAGAGAATGACCCATTTTTATCTTCTCATGCCAGCCTAATGCTGATTAAAGATCTTAAATCACGCATTTCGGGAGACGGGCTCTTAAGCGAAATATTGTTTCATGGAAATATTGTTCCGCCGACAATGGATTGTCTTAATAATGAGATACCATGATGAAGTGATTGTGGATATTCATCTGGGGGAGTTAATGTAGTTTCTCTCCTTCCCCCTTTTTTCGCAGATAATTTCG
>JAPDSC010165184.1:0-10053 GCA_026290005.1 Latrodectus geometricus
TGCTTCGTTATTTCCTTTGTGAACCTTTTGAACAGTTTATTCAAATAATTTATCAATTTCTTCATTAAATTCGTTATTTCACCTTATAAGCTACCATGACTATACCTTTATTTCATCAGTTTGGTTTGTTTGTCACTCAACGGCATTTTTTTGCACACAGCAAATTATATCATGACCTACAGTTTAAAGGGGACTTCAAAACACTGTAAACATCCATACCTAAAATGGGATTGACACCCATAAACTGTTGAACCGAAGACCAGAGCGCTAACCTTTCAGCTGCCAGCTCGGAGTTATTTCATCGGAACCAAACTCTGACCTCTTGTGGCGTGCTGTATACCGAATGAAATCTGCAGCAGAACAATCGAAGATCTGAAACATAGTTCATACAGATTTCCGAACGTAGGATTGTAAATTATTATTAATAGTATATAAGCCTAGAAAACCTTTTTACACGCACCTTGGGTTGGATCCTAGCCGAGCCCATACCCTCGGTGCAAATAATTTTGGTTAACAACAGTCTTGGTAATTTTACTTTGATACACTAAATATGATAAACCTAACTATTCCTGGAATTGTTATTTCGTCATTGCAGGTGCTCCCAAGCACCTCTTAGAGGTCTAGGGGGCTCTAGGTGTGAGGAAGACTTTACCCGTTAACCACATGGTACAGTCCGGGGTCTCCCCACACAGTCAATCAATCTGCCTTCGCGCTTTTTTTCAATTTGTCCCCAAGGATGTGGGCTCTCTTAGGATTTTACCGGCATCTTGACATATAGGTATGTTGAAAACAGAAACACAGTATAAGGCCTCAGAAGTGTAAAATGACTGGTGTCAAAACTGAAATTTTGGACAAGGAAAGTAAAAAAATATCCTTTTACTTTGGTATTCATTGCTCCATAAATGCTTAGTGATGGCAATATTTCAGGCAATAATGTAACAACCATTCTTACAAGACGAGTGAAGAAAAGTATAGTGAATTTCCCACCCTATCAGTCATGTGTCTTTCCATGCTGACAAAAATATTTTGTATAAATATTTTTATGATTTTCAACTTTAATTTCAATATTTTTTCTTCAGAAGCACTTCAGCCTGCTACAGTCGAAGGCTGCCTCTCCAGTCTTCCTCCACCTGAACCTATCCCACGCAACAGCTTTCTATTGGTTCTCTTCCAGTAATTTTTGGTCTTTCTCCCCACTATCTATCTAACTTATGGGGGATGTCCCCTTTCACTGTTTTCCCCAAATTCTTGAAACAGTTATTTTTTGTGGGGAATATGGAAAGCTTTTACTATTTTTTACAATGTGGGGATCATTACATTTTTATAGATTTAATACTTGTGTAAAATTCTCCATATGTTATTTTCTTTTAAGAATCGAAAGATTTTTTTCAATATTTTTCTTTCGAAAATCAATAGTAAACCCTCTTCTACTTTGTTAAGCACCTAGCATTCAGATCCGTAAAGAGCCATAGGCCTTCCATAAATCTTGTACCGATTTATTTTGGTTTTTATAATAATGAGTTTCGATTTGAGTTGACTCTATGTCCATAAAAGCATCTGTTGGCCATAGATAATTTAAATAATAATAATTTTTAATGTTTAAAAAATATATGTACTATAGGTTTGTGAATTTGGAATAAACATTAACAGTTAATAGGCAAGAACTCTTTACATTCTAGTCATTCAAAAACTCGCAAAGAAACTTTAATACACTTTTGTACATGAAGTTAGTCCAGAACAAATACGCTGAGAGTACTAGCTATTAGATTTCAGGCTAAAAAAATTAAGTCTAACATTAATTATTTTTTAGCCTGATACATATAATACAGCTTCAAGATCAAACTAATTCAATCTTTACCTATAGATAGAATGATCAATATATTTATAGATTTTGCATTATTCTTGGAGGGATATATGAAAAATCATTAAGCATATAGTGGAGAAGTTTATCAAAAGGTTAAGTTACCACGGCAATTTTGTCAAAAAACATCGCCAAATGATTTTGCTTTAAACTAGGAACATAACTTTTTCTGGGTTTGCCATAATCAAACTAATCTCAATTTTTCTTATTCCACATTTTGCTAAAATATAAATTTTACTATTGAGTATATTCGGCGATTACATTTTTAGGAGTACAATATACTGTATACTTTGCTTTATTAATATTTGGGTAAAAATATTTTTATTTTTTGTTTTAGGCTCCTTTGTCTTGTGCGTGCATGGGTATATGGAAAGATTGGGCCCCAAAAAGAGAGAGAGCCAGTCTACTTGTTTTGGCTTTCAGTGGTATGTTTGCATAACAAATAAATAAAAATAATAAAATCGTAAATTTAATGGAATTCACATATGAATTTGTATCTTAAAAAATCTTTAATTTAATAATAGGTTGGGGAAAAAGTAATCCATTATTTTTCGGTAGATGTCTGTAGTGATCAATATCTCCTGACGTATCTATCAAACAATTTCAGATTTATGCTTGTTGGAAAGGTGACATTTGACACTAAAATATCCTCTTGCGGTTTTTTGTTTGATTCATTTAGTTACGAGTACAAGGTTTTAAAAATGGAAGACAACAAACAGAAAATTCGATACATTTTCGTCTTTCTCTTGTAACGGCGAAAATGCTAACCAGGTAGCTAAAATTGTGAAAGGTGTTTATCGTCCTATATAAGACTGTAACAACCAGTTACGTACAATTTCTGTTTCGTCGATTCCGTTCGGGTATTTTCGATGTTAGAGATGCACCTCGCATGTGGATACAGCATCGTCGAAAATGTCTATAAAATATCAAAAATGATCGAAGTTAACCGCATGTCAGCAGTCGTAACATGCAAGACCTAAAAATCTACATGAACGCTATTTTAAACCTTTTTACAAAGTGAATCCAAAAGAAGTTACATAAAGTTCACGTAAAAATAATGGATTTCTTTTTCCCCAACCTAATATTAGGTTGATGTACATCAATTGTTGAATTTTCTTGGCACGTAAGCATTCTCTGTTTTAGTGATGTTTTTATTTTTGACATATTTATTTTATAGTTGTTCTGTTCCATTCTTAATGATATATTTCAACAAAGATTTTCTCAAAGGTGTTCCATTGTTTTTGCTTTTGAATCACGTAAGAATATGAATATTTATTAATGAGTACAATCTTGGTAACAATCTTGAAAAAGCTGCTCTCGATATAAGCCAACACTTGGATAAAATACTGCTGACAATCCGAAATTGCAAACTGGTTCGAAGAATTTCGGCCAGGTGATTCTTGTCTTTAAAAAGAAACCAAGATGTAGAGACGATGAAGTCTTTGAAAAATGATATTTTGAAAGCATTGGAGGGAAGGAATTCGATTGTATCTATAAGAAAACTTATCAAAAAGAAAATTGACCCATCGACAATAATGCGATACCTTTCTGACATGGAAGAATTGACAGGAAACACTAAGTGGATTTAATATAGTTTAGTAGAATATGATTAAGGTATAGCTAAAAAAGTTGAAAAATAATATTGATCGATTTATCATTTTCAATACTGCCAGTACATTGAAAAAAAGTACAAAATTTAAAACTGTACGCCCATTTGTTCATCAATACAGCAAAATATTTCGCGAAGAAAAACTTTCGCCAATATACAAGAACTTTCGTTACTTAATCAGATAATTCGTTAATCAATTTTAATTTTTTTTAATAATTTAGAACAGTTTTTATGGGTTGAATAGTGTAAAAATGAAGACAGCCTAAAAATTTTTCGTTAGAGTTCATTGATTTTAGATATAAGAATTTATAACACAGTCATTAAGATTAAAATTTGGTAGGGAAAAATGCATTGAACCAAAGGATTCAAATTTAGATAATACAATTAGTTTTTGGGAAAACATAATTTCATTCAATAATAATCGAATATTTCATGCCTACACATTTTTAGTTAAATATTTAAATCTTTGAAGCTTATCAGTATGTATAAATATTAAATCCAGCTTTATTAAATGAATTTTTAAAAAGAGCAAGAGAATACAGTTTTGAAATAATTATAAAAATTTATTAAATGGAAAATAAATAAGCTAAACAGGGAACTTTCGCAAAAAAGGAATTTATAATTTTAACTTCATTTCTGTGAATTGAAAAACAAGCACTGAATGTACGATTTAATTTTTAATCAATTAATTTGTTAAACTATTTTTTACATAGTCTGATAATCAAAAAATTTAGTAACATGTAAGCGTTACTAAATTTAGTTGAAATGTAATGTAAATTTAGTTAAAATTAAGAATAGATTGTGATTTTGGCAAATTTATTCTTTTTTCTTCATGATGTCTTTTCAAAGGAAAATAAAAGCGATGTTTTTACAGAGAAAGCTTAAAAATAAGTTTAGTGTGAGTTTAAGTTTGTTGGAAAATATGCATTACTTTTACAACATTTTTAGGTCTAAAGTAAAATCTATTTTGAGCTATTTTGGATAATATCTATAAATATCGATTAGTTCTTAAATTAGCCTAGAAAAATTATATTTGTCATCTAATATCCTTTTCCCCAATAAGGTTTTTTTTTCTTTTATTTGTCTTTAAAAACTGTTTTAGATTCCTAGAGAATATTTTCTTATAAATAAAAAATTAGAATATATATATATATATATATATATATATATATATGTACACTACTGGCCATTAAAATTGCTACACCAGGAAGAAATGCAGATAACAAAATGATATTTATTGGACAAATATATTATAAGAGAAATAACAAGTGATTAAAATTTAAAAAATTTTGGCTAGGTAGATCCTGAGAAATCAGTACCCAGAACAACACCTCTGGCAGTAATAACAGCAGTTATACGCCTGGGCATTGAGTCAAACAGAGATTGGATGGCATGTACAGGTACAGATGCCCATGCAGCTTCAACACGATGCCACAGTTCATCAACCGTAGTCACTGGCGTTTGGTGACGAGCCAGTCGCTCGGCAACCATTGACCAGACGTTTTCTATTGGTGAAAGATCTGGTAAACGTGCTGGCCAGGGCAACAGCCGAACATGTTCCATATCAAGAAAGGTCCGTACAATACAGGCAACATGCGGTCGGGCATTATCCTGCTGAAACGTAGGATAGAGCCACGGGTCGAATAAAGGATAGAGCCACGGGTCGTAACAAACTAGAAATGTAACGTGCACTGTTCAAAGCACCGTCAATACGAACAAGAAGTGACCGAGACGTGTATCCAATGGCACCCCATACCATAACGCCAGGTAATGGGCCAGTATGACGATGACGAATGCTCGCTGCCAGTGTGCGTTCACCCCGATGCCGCCAAACACGGATGCGACCATCATAATGCTGTACACAGAACCTGGATTCATCTGAAAAGATGACGTCTCGCCATTCGTGCGCCCAGGTTCGTCGTTGATCACACTATTGAAGAAGCTCTTGTCTATGACGCAGCGTCAAGGGAAGCCGCAGCCATGATCTCCGAGCTGAGAATCCATGCTGCTGCAAACGTCGTCGAATTGTTCGTGCAGACACTTGTTGTCTTCCAAACGACCCCGTTTTTTGACTTACGATTCGTGACGTGGTTGCACGATCCATTACGGCCATGCGGATAATATGCCTGTCTTCTCGGCTGCTAGTGATAGGTGGCCGTTGAGATCCCACATGGCGTTCCGTATTACCGTCCTGAACCCATCGATTCCATATTCTGCTAACAGTCATTGGATTTCGACCGACGCGAGCGGCAATACTGCGATAAGATAAATCGCAATCCCGGTACGCTACAATTCGACCTTTATCAAAGTCAGAAACGTGCTGGTACGCATTTCTCCTTCTTACAAGAAGCATCACAACTTTTCACCAAGCAACAATGTTCAAATGCAATTTGTGTATGAGGAACCGGCTGAACAATTTCCTCATTTAAACACAATGTAGATGTCGCTACTGGCGCCTGCTTTGTCTGAATGCGCTGAAAAGCTAATCATTTGCATATCACAGCACCTTCTTCCTTTAGTATGAATTTCACGTCTTTAGCATGTCGCCTTCTTGGTGTAGCAATTTTAAAGTATATATATATATATATATATATATATATATATATCTTCATTTTATATTTTGGCATTTTTATATTTTGACAATTCCTCGTTGGTAACATAATTTTGCTTATTCGTTTCTTCTGGTTTTAATGGTACAATCAATTTCTCTTCTATATTTTAATTTTTAAAATGAAAAAAACATTTTAAAAGCAATCCAAAGGCACCCTGCACTGAAATTTAAGAGAAATCACTTTAGAAAATATTTTAGAGTACTTTTCTTAAGAAAAATAAAAAGAATCATCTTTTTGTTTACCCACAATTAATGCATTTAACTTTTCAAAAAAAAATAATAAATAAATAAATAAGAATACGATTCATGGAAGTATTTATTCAATATAAATTAGGGTATAAGAAAAACAAATTCAGAAAGAAAGACTCCCAACAGAACAAAGTATTTGTCAGGTTCTCTTTGTTAGCCTCAGCTCATTTCTTTTCGATCTCCACCAGAGCACATCTGTGATTGTCGACATACATCGGTGAGGGTCCGAATGCGCAAGGATGTAGTGAAATATTCGATCTATCACTGTCGTATTCGGTGCATATTGACATTTAATGGTGAGGGTCGACATCCTTCAATTTCGGTCTTTCACAATTAAAATAAAATCTGTTCACATATAAGTATATTAAACCAATAAGTCCTTGAAAAAAATATTTGATAGTTTTTACCCATTTCTTTGAATTCGTTTTTTGATTTTATTCTTTAAATTATGTCTTTATTATTAATAGAGATTAATTTATTTGTTTTCGCTCTTATAACCGTTTTGAAAAACTATCGACTGATCAGCTTATGCTTACATAAACTTGTTGACATAAGTTTATGTCGCCAACGAAACTGAGCCAAAAGGATCAAATACGACATCCGTTAAGAAAGGCGATACAACTATCTTCTAAGCTAGTAAATAGAGTACAGAAAAATAAGAATAAATGGATAAAATCAATACGTAGAAGTTATTTTTGCTCAGTTATCCTATATTTGAAAGAAAAAAATATTTTTTATATAAAATAATCTTTGAAAATGATAAACTTTTTATGTTTATTTACAGTATATTTCGAATGTTAGTTAAATATATTTTTTAAAATTGATAAACATATACGTATATATTTGAATATTAGACCTTCCGATATTTATTATATTATTAACATTGCACGCACAGTATCTTTTGAACGCATCTTAATTCTTATCCCTCTTTTTAAGAATTTAATAATTTTCCATTTATTAAATAGTGTTTTTCAATTAAATACATGATCTGGTTAACTGCATTTTCTGGTAAATTTAGTTAAAAGCTGTTTGGATTTCAGTTTTTAAAATTTATGAATTTTCCTTTCGAACTTGAAAATAACATCCTTTTAAATCTCGTTTTGCCTAAAAATGTTTTCTTTTTTAAAATTTTGTATTTCTATATTTAAATAACATACACAAACACATTTGTAACTTTAATTAATCGTACATGCAAATATTAAATATAAATATATAAAATGTTTCTTATATATTATAATTTGAATGTAATAAATTCAAACTAATATTAATAATTTATAACTGGAAAGGAAATTATGAATAATTAATCAAAGAAAGAATTGACTTCTTGAAATAAGCATTTCTTGATCGCCTTGAGCCTGTCGCATACTTTGGAAATTTTATAAGATTAAAAATTCAGGAAATAAATATTTAAGATGAAAAGATCAAAAGGAAGAGAATTAAATTAAATTTTGACTTCGGAAAAAGAAAATGGATACGTAAATAAAAAGCAAATGTGAAGCTCTTTATTTTTCCTTTTCCAAAGATATGAGAGGCAATGTTGGTAACGTTCAGACTCTATTGGTTCTATGTTCAAAAATAAAAGAATATACAATAAAGGTTAAATGAGTAAGGCGAGTGAAAGCATGAGAAAAGAAATAAATTAAATTATGATTCTGAGAAAGGATATAAATTTAGATGCATAAGTCAAATATAAATGCGATAGGTAAATCCAAACATTGTCATTCAAGGTCATTCAAAGGTTATGTGTATAATGTACACAGTATATTATCGATTTGAATGCTTAGAGCCACTCGACAATTTATAATCATGCTTGTTGAAAGCTACCCAGCGTAAGGTTTAAAACATTTTACACGCCATATAATGATTATAACATTTACACAAATTAAGAGTTCTATAATTTAGTACATAAAAGTAGGAACATTTTGAAATAGTTTAGTTAGAATTCACATCATATTCTGTATCTTACGAACTAAGGTATCATGCGTGGATCAAGTCGAATGAAACGCATATCGCTCATGAAAAATCTTTCTGGAAATGAAATTAATTATAAATGAAATCATTAATATTCTCATTAAATTCTTTTTTGACCAATGACGTATTGAGAAAGACGAAAACGCATCAGCTGACTAGGGACAAATCAATTCATTTTAAAAGTCAAAAAGAAATAAATGTAATTATTTTTAAAAAGTTTGACTGTGTAATATAGAAAACGTATAAAAAATAAACCTTCCCTTCAAATCCATTTTTGATAGATGATGTATTGAGAAAGGCGAAAGCGCATCCGCTGATAAGGCAATGCTTTTTTTTTATAAAAATCAAAAAAGTGTTTTCTATAGCATCGATTATCTCTAACACTGCATTCCAGACAGGGACATCAGAGACTAATCAATATTGTCCAGCAAAAATATTTACTAGCAAAAATAACGAATCGTTGTGTTTTCAGATGAATCACACTTCTCCTACAGATTCAAGATGGTCAAATGTGTTTGCTGGCAATGTGAAGACCCAATATTGCCAGCGTGCATCCCAAAGTGTTCTACTAGCACATTCGTGGGGTTATGGTGTCGATTGTCACTTATTGCAAAATTAGTCCACCTCTCGTTTGAATTGATGTCTCATTGAACATTGACTATGGCTGCACTTACACCAGCATACTTTTCGGAAACCGATCCCGAAGTTGGGTTTTAACAGTTAGATAGAAGCTGCTGGGTCTTCGTAATTTAGGAATAGGAACCAAGCAGATGACCCCCTAACACTTGATCTGCCCCCAAGATGTCTGATTCAATTTTAGAACATAACGACTACGACCTATTTCATGCGCCTCAGCTGTGTTTAGTGAACACGACTGATCTTTGGTTAAATCGGGATACGAATTCACTACCTTACGATAACGAGAACATTTTATGATCAAGCTGGTAGCTCAATGGTTAGCGTTCTGACCTTCAACTGAGAAGATTGTGAGTTCAAGAGCTTATCTCGTATTAATGATAGGACTCCTAGGATTGGAAGGTTTAATGTTCGAGTTTATTGAACAAAGGGAGATGAATGATGCACTTCTGCTTTCAAATGTGTTGTTTTCATGCTGAGTGCCTAGAAATTTCCAGGTTTCTTCATTTCCGATTTGAGAATATGATCCACTATGTATGAAAATTCTCCTAAGAAGCAAGACGATTCTGTTGTTGTTATGCCTGCATACTTCTTTGTACCAAACCAAGTATTGGGTTATCCTTGTTAGATGAATGTAGATGACACTTAACTTTCCACCTCCAGAAGTATCAATTATCTTGGAATACATTGTGACCACGACCTATTTAATGTACCCTAGCAGCCTTTATTGAACACTAGGAATCACCGGTTATATCGGGATACGAACTCACTATCTTTCGATAATAAGAACTACGCCTTAGTCAAACAGGTCACTGCACCCTTTAAGCACTGAATGTTATATTCCTGTTTTAGTAACATCAGTTGCTTTATTTTATGTACGAGCCCTGTGTAACTATGCATTTTCTCAGGATGCTGAATGATATCATGCTACTAATACTATATGCACCTTCCTTTATAAATAAATAACGAAGTTACCTTGTCCAGCACATTCTGTAAGCCTCTGTTTAATAGAATAGTCTGACCAGTGGTTGTCCACCTGTTGACTCTTTATTATACGACAGTCGTTGATCTTTTTGAATATATTAGAACAATACTACTTATATCTATCGTCCAATC
>JAPDSC010165184.1:10544-33231 GCA_026290005.1 Latrodectus geometricus
TTCGATATTTGTATCTGAAGATATTTATTAGCTCTGGAGAGTAAGCAGTAAAACGGGAGATAGACCTGCAGGCCCAAATTTCATGCGAAGTGCTTAAAAATGTTGGGATTTCATAATCAGAGTACATAAAACTAAGTACTAGAAGTTTGAAGCTATCTGCAATTCGAAGGGCTTATGATTTTACAGTAAAAACCTTGATCCAAGTTTTTCACCATAAAATACAAAAATGAAAACAAATTGAAAAGAAAACAGATTACAAAATCAAAATATGCAATAGATTTGCCAGTCTGCTCGGGGTGAGTGATGGAGGTTTTCTGGGTTTCCCTCAAGCTGCACGTGAATACGGCCCACCTTTTCTCAAAGTTCTCCTACAGGGCGCAATTCCCCAGTCCAGCTCAAGTAATGGTGACTCTCTCAGCGAGGGTCTCATCACGCGTTCTTGCTTTGTTCTGTGACTTACTTATCATAAATAAACTGGAGTGGGATATACGCGTTGGGTTTGTGGAGTGCGTTGGGTTTCGGTTGGCTTATTTTGGTACCGAACGGACAATCTTTCGAAAGCTACGACATAACATCGGCCATCAAAGCAATAACTTGTCTGTTGTGGAAAGCAGCTGTGTTTTCCGGCCCCACAGAAGGGCCATGTGATCCTCTTGTGATGGTTGTTTTCATACGCTGTGTACACTATACAGCCTTACAATCACTACGTGAGTAGGCTGTACATTTCCGGCGTCAAAATCAAAAAAAATATGAATGGAAATTATCTGACAAAAAAGATTCTTCAAAATTTTAGCGAAATTGGTGTTAAAATTATCATTGATTTCTTGGGAGCATTTCAGGGAAGTAATTCGATTATAAAATTATGAGTATTCATAAATTAAAAGTTCATAAAACCACACAGCTTCTACCATAAATACATGCTAGCGAAACTTTGGTATGTAGGAAAACATATATTACAGGATATAGCTTTTTTCAAATAGTAATATAATACGGCACTATTGCATTATTTGAAATATAAAATTCAATAAAAATTATGATGTAATAACATTCATTAAAGCACATAAAATATTTGAGAAAAATTTCAAAATCAGGTATTATATATCCTCAACTCAAAAAAAAAAAAAAAAAAACAAAAACAGGAAATAACAAATATATATACTTAAATATTTATTGTTCTGAATATTTAATCTTATGCTTTTTACGGTTTTCGAAGAATTTATTTCGTAATTCTAATTCAATATATTATTCTTCAAAAGCATCTCAGTATTTTGAATAAGCTAAATATTTTATAGCATAAGAATTTAAATCTCACAAACAATATAAAATTCTCTCTCTCTCTGTAACTTAAAAATATTCCACTTCCAAAAATTGCTTTTAATATGCGATTTCAGAAAGAGAAAAAATATTCAGCGACTTTCTGAATGATATGTTATTAAATTATTTAAAAAAAAAGAAACGAATTTAAAATCCTCTCACTTTAAGTTTGACTATTGAAGTATATTAGTTCCTGTTTCTAGTATTTTTAAAAAGAAATATCTCTTGATTTCACGTTTGAGAACCAATTATAACAACAAAGTCAAGTGTTCAGTAACTTTTGCAGACGTTAATACATCCAATTTATAAAAATTTCTTACGAGAATATATTTTGATATTATATTTCTCTCTATATATAAAAAAGTCCTTTTGTACAAATCAAATTTTATTTTGGTCTAAGAACAAGAAAGTTTCGTAAACATCAATGTAAAGATTTAGAAAACGCAAAGTAAGTAAAGTGTATAGAAAACTTTCAAATTGAAATAATTTTTTTCCACTACTAAGAATTTAAAAAGAAACTGCATATTTATTTGAAATATTCTGCTTGAAAACAAATTTTACAAAAAGCTTTTGTACTATAAGCATTTTACGATGCTTTTGTGAGATAAAATGTAAACTAGACATTGATTGCTTTTTCTGAACTAGACATTGATTTGAATATTTTATATACTTATTATACATCTAGTCATCATGTATTTTCAAAGGAAATTCAGAAGAAAGTTTTCATGTGGAAATAGAGAATAAATAAAAAAAAACGGCGAGTTATTTGTTAAAATGTATAAGTTCTTCTTTAAAGTTGTTATTTTGAAATACAAATATTTTTGTTTGAATTGCTAATGTGTCTTACAGAAACATCCAATGAGAAAATATAGAATTCGAACCATTTTGAGCGTTTTATAAACAAAGCCTTTCTTAAAGAGATAAATTGTGCTTGAAAAGGATTCTATTGTTTTAGAGAATTATTCATTAAAATAAGGATTTATTTCTTAGAAATGTTTAAGGATTTTGTAAAGAGAATTGTGACTAAAAAATTAATATATTTCATAGTTAATTGTTAATGCAATGATTTATTAAAATTATGTTAGTATTAATATAGAAAAATTCACCACAAATGTTGATTAATAAATAAACAAATGATGATCAGGAAATAAATTATTTTAGTAGGAAATTTTTAATTAATTGGAACGAGCCAATCTTTAAACGCTGGCAAAAAACTTAGAGACTTTATTTTACAAAGAATCTGAAACTCTTTAAATACGTTGAAAAGAATAATGAGTAAATAAATATTGTCCTTTGTAAAACCTTTAAAAATGCGACATCTAAATTTTTTATACAAAAAATGTTCGATGTTTGCATAGCCAGCTCGTCCTTTAGATGACTCAGCAATAGAAAATGCCAAATCAGTGGTTGCTACGCTACTTTTGGTCTTTACAAGTCAACTATTACAGATTGTAGCATTCATTTAAAGCTGAAAGGCAACTGATTCTGCACCTGTCATTGAATATCTTTTTTAAGCCAATCTCCAAATGTATAAATGGTGATATAACAGCCTAACGTGGTTGCTTTCTCTATGGGTACTCATCCTTCAATATCCATTTTTCAGATTTATTGAAAATTTAATCACTTGTTTCCGGTATAATATAGTTATCCAATAACTATAATTTTATTCTTTGCATTCTTTTATAATGTATTATTTTAAATGTACAACAGTATTAAAACGTAAAAGTTTTATTATAATTAAATTAATTTCATATGTTAATATATATTCACTAATTACCAACAATTAAGGAAAAAATGCAAAAATACGATAAATCTCACCAAAGCAATTCTCAATGAAATTTGAATATGTAGGAAAGTAAAAAAAGCTGAAGAATAGGGCATTTAAGCAAATTAGTGCCTCTGCTGTCGGAATATGTCATTTGCGTGGAGCTTTAAAATAGATGTCTCAGAGCAAGGCGCAATTGTTCTGCCTTTGAATTTGAAATCTGGTAGAGTGAAATTGCAACAATGGCTTCCGGGTATCATTTGGCCTAACCATTTCGATAGCGAACTATTGTGAGACAAAGTCCGACAGAAGGGGCGAGATGGCTGAATGTGAGTCCGTCTGTGATTCATAAACTTTGGCAACAACTTCGAATCATGGATTCGGCATCCAGAAGGTTCAGCCAAGTGCTTCTATGAGTACCGAGGACTGACATTAGTCTCTATGCGCACGAAGAAAAAGAACCGGCTGAAATCAAATACAAGCTCCAGAGTATCTAGATCAGGAGTGGCCAAGACGTCGACCGCAAAGACATTTTAGGTAGTCCGTGCGACCATCCCGATAATGACCTCGGATATTAACAATTTAATTTATGACTTATGACGTAGAACCAATGAATTATTTAAAATAAAAATTTACTACAGTCTACGCTTTAAAACCCAAAACAAACTGTGCAAAGATTTACGATTTATAGATTTATGATTAAAGGTTTACGATTTTAAACCTAAAACGGACATGATGAGCGCGATTAAAACATTAAAAGAAACTATAGAAAGCTATATATCTCAATTAAGAAAACATGAATAGAGAAACTTCAAAAACATGGAGGAAGAGTGCACCCATAATCCAAACCAGGACTTCGAAGATTTCGCTTACCACTTGTTTTGTTTGAAGAATTTGAAAGAAGATTCGCTGACTTAATTATGTTGACAGAAATAAATTTTATGATATTTCCATTTAATGAAAATGTTAAAATTGATGGACATTGTCACAATGAAATTGTCACAATGATGTCACAATGAAAATGTTAACATTGATGGACAACGCATCTGAAAAAATACGACATTTAATAGATATCACATCAGTCATGGTCGAGGAAGAAATTATTAAATTAAGATGTGACATATTTCTTAAATCTAGAGCATATTTAGCAATACTGATTTATGGAAATTAATTTCTAAGGAAACGTTTCCAAATATTTACAAATTGTGATTTTGTATTTCAAATCATACTTTGGATTATAGTATCTTTAAGAATCTGCTTTTTCAACCACAAACAAAAAACAAACATTGGTCGTATTTAACAGATGAACATTTAATTTCGTGTTAATGCATTGCAATAAGCTCGTATTAGACACAATAGGATAAACTTGTCGCAGATATACAGTGCCAAATTTCAACTAAACGAAGTGAATAGGAAGGTCACTTTTTGATACATGAATACTTTGATTATTTTCGTCAGTAAATTTTTATTTTGTAAATAATAATATTAAGTCTTTTTTTTTAGAAAAATTACATAATCTGCATTTTTTTTTGTTACCGAAAATAAACATGTACGTTAATTTTACTCTGCCATTGGTAGACCACCTTCGATTTTTTAAATGTGGAGTAGACCCCGGATCCCAAAAGTTTGGCCACCCCTGATCTAACCGTGCGTCGAAGGCTTCACGAATGTGGTCCTTATGCGAGGCAATTAGAGATTTGAGTCCCGCTCATGTGACGCCATCAGAGGGAACTTCTACAATGGGCATGTTAATATGTCCAATGGACGCTTGATAAATGGAGGGACGTTTACTTTGCTGATGAGTCCAGGTTTAGCTTCGAAAGCGATAGTAGGCCCATTTTCATGTAGAGGGAACGAGAACTCGTTTTCACCCATCAAACATCCGTGAAAGAGATACAAACAGATCGGGGAGCGTCTGTGTTTGGTATGATATCTCTTTGGATTGACGCGCAGACTTCCATGTCGTTTCTAGTGGAAATGTTAATGCTCACACCTTTAGAGATGACATCCTGGATCCTTGTGCCAGGGTTATAGGTAGTGCTTTCATGCAACAGGATAATGAAGCGAGACCAAACAGGGCTCGCATCAGGGATGCTTATCATGAGTAGGGAATAATTGAGTGTATGCAGTAGTCAGTTTTATGACCGGACCTTAATCCAATCGAACATGTTTGGGATGCTCTGACATGACGTGTAGCTGCTCTCAGTCCTCCTCCAAGGACCATATCCAAGCTTTCAACTACTTAGGAAGAGCAATGGCTCTCACTTCCGTGACAAATAACTGACCGCATAATTGAGAGCATCATACATCACTACCTGTTATTTATTACCTGTTATATGTTATATGTTACCTGTTATATGTTACCGGAAAAGCACCATTGCTTTTCCGGTGGGTCATACCCCATATTAAAGATATTTTTTAGTACCAAACGTACACCTCTCATTTGTTCTTTTTATGCATGCGATAATTTTATAACACCTAATTGTCTGATGATTTTTTTATCCTATTTTGTACCCTCCTATGGGCTGTATAATGTGCATAAGTTTCATTAAATTTTATTCATAACTTTTTTCTTTAACTTCATTTTTGGGATTTTCCATCTATTTATGATAAATGATGTACAGTAAGGAGCGAAAATTTAAATAGCGAGTGAATGCTTGTAGCTGCTCCCCACCCCTTCCCTTCCAGTTAATTTTTTTTTTAATTTGTTCTCATAGAGTCAGTATACTTAAATGGTGCTTCTGTTCTGTTATTGATATTGTACACTAAGATGTATTTCAATAAATGAATTAAGTACCAATTGAAATAATTTTGATAGCCACCCTGCTACACTATAATGCATTTAAAAAGTATTAATTTTTAATTTTAATATTATTATTAAAAATTTGAAATAAACAC
Organism: Latrodectus geometricus; assembly: GCA_026290005.1. NCBI lineage: Eukaryota > Metazoa > Arthropoda > Arachnida > Araneae > Theridiidae > Latrodectus > Latrodectus geometricus. Next base: position 16,522 of record JAPDSC010165184.1, read on the forward strand.
AGAGCGAAAGATATAAAAAAACAGTGAAATTAAAATATATAAAAATCAAAAGAGCTTTTAATTTTGTATTGAAATAATTTCAATAATTTCTGATGTCGAATTTTAATTTACGTTTTTCCTTGCAGGTAATATCATCAATCTGCACGTCACGTTTTCATTGAGTGCCTATTTAGTGGAACACATTGGCCCGATATCTGTTTACTATATTGTTGGTAGGAATTTTCAACAATAAAATAATTTTTAACATATTTGTATGCTTTGTATTATGTATTGTAACAATTTTTATTTCAAAAATATCCGTAAACGGTTATAAACTAAAAGTTTATAAAAATTTTTTTTGAATATACTGAAATGTCCCCAAAAGGTTAGGGCTGTTCGCTTGTATTGCGCTGCTAAATGACTATATATCCCTTTTCTTTGTATACTTTTGAAAATATTTTTGAAAGACGAAAAATAAAGCAACTCTCACTTTTTCTAAGCTAGTATTACTTATTATCTTCCAGAAAATAGCTTTGTTTCGCCTTCGGATAAGTCACATAAAGAATTAACCAAGATTTCTTATGACTAAGGAAACAGAAATTGATGCCACCCAACCTGTCTAGTTGTTAGCGTACCTGACTACAGATGGGTGGGATCTGGGTTTGAATCCTGGCTCGGGCATGGATGTACTTTCTCTCTCTCTCTTTCTTGTCTTTGTCCTTTCTTTGTGTGTGAATGGTTGTCTACCTTATAAACGGGTACCTATGGCATGTGTGTACTGAGGAAGTCGGACTCCACACCAAAATATGGTTCAGTTGGAAAAGTGGAGCAGCGCACCCCATATTGTCATCCTGGCTGGCACACGACAACAACAACAACAGAAATTGATGCAAACACACATACAAAGCGGTTCAGGTGAGCCCCGGATTGTACCTTATGATTGACGTGTTTGGAATACTCAGCATTCAGCCAAGGCCTCGTAAATTTGTAGCATTGTCAGTGACGAGGTCAAACCTGAGTTGGCACTCTCCTCTCCACATCCGAGCGAACCAGCTGAAACACATTGGGGATCACAGTTGAGCGTGAACCACGGATATCCAGTGATGGAGAGTGTAGTCAATCTCCAAATCAGTGTCCCTGGCGAATGATGCTTCAATTTGCTGATCTTAATAAGAAACGGCGTGAAGCCCATGAGCCACTGGATTTCGCAGAAATTGATACAAAGACGGGAAAGAAAATTAATCATCTAACTAAAAGGTCAATAACATTTAATCAAGAAATAGATACCAAGGTTACCTGTATTTAAAATATTTTGATTTGTCACTGTTACACATAGCGTGGTAAATGAAAGCCATTGAAAGTTTTTCACTAATGTCAACCCCGTGATGCCTTCCAGTAAAAACTTTCATAAATAGTAGGTCATATTCATGGGTTTCAAGGGAGGAAACAACGAAAACTCCTAGCTCTCATCTTGAAACAAATGCCTGCAAGAAGAACGTTGCACACAAGTCTTCTCCCACTCCCATCTTCATTTCAACATCTCCTGACCTGAGTAGAAAGTAAACCTCTTTGCGTTGTAGCCATTAATTCAGTCGTTCATGGGTTCGATTTCCTCCATGGATGCTTTTAATGATCGGAGCTCATCTTCATCTCAGAACTCATCAATTGGATTTTTGAATGTTCTTGGTTCAATTGGCTCCTGTATACAAAAGATACTTTAGACTAATTGAAAAAAGAAATTGACCAATATTTTTCTTGAATGCTTTTATTTGCTATAGAATATGCTATAGAATTTATATGCTATGGGAATCCACTGTAGGTAGATTTACATACAGAACTTTGCATGCTAAAACACATGAGAAAAAAAACTGTGATAAATTATTTGACGGTCGTTCAATCATCACATTTTGCACACGAAGGTTCATTGGAACGCGACTTATTCATTTGAAGTGGGTTTTGAATCCACAAACTATTAAACCGAAAGCCAGTTCGCTAACTATTGGGTTGCCAGCTCGGCTTTTCTATGAAAGACTCAAAAATTAACTCACTTCGCTTTGCATAAGAATGGATTAGATCGAAAAATCAAAGTTACTTACAGAAATTACATGTACACTAAATAAAATGAGCCTCATGGAACTAAAATAGATGACTTGCATTGGTTACAAAATAAATTTTGTTAAAAAAATAAATTTTTGATCTTTGACACTGATTAGGGGACCAAAGGCTATAGAAAACATCACCCCAGTCTTTTCCTATCAGGCAAGGTAAACCGAAATTTCGAACCTTAAAATAATATCTCAGGTCCTTAGTTCATATTTAAGGTGTATTACAACTAAATGAGTCCTAGGACTACTCTTCAAATAGTTACTCAATAACCTATTATATTACTTTATTATAATAACAATAAATGAACGCTTTAACATGAGATTAAAAATGCATGCAAAATATTATGTTCTGAAATTGACCGTTGGAATTTTAAATTATACTTTTTATGCACTTATAAAAATGCTTTGTAATCTTTTTAAACATTCTTATTTTAAATGCTTTGAAAATAGAACTCAGTCCTATATTTCAATATAAGTATATAATAAATATATAAAATTCTTTTTCCTTTTGTTCAAGGAATAACTGGTATGGTTTGGTGTCTTCTATGGAACACCCTCATCTACAGGTCTCCTGACAGCGACCCCCTGATGACAGTAGAGGAGTTAAATTATTTGGAGGAGAGAATTCCAGCAGAGAATAAGGAGAAAATACCCGTGAGATCTCTAAATTTGCACGCAATAATAATTATATATATATATATATATATATATATATATATATATATATATATATGCATTTATATTTATCTATATGTATGTTCGTATGTTTTATCTATATATTCAAAACATGTACCTTAGAAATTTCTAGAAAACTGAATTCTTTATTTTGATATCACCAGATATCGCAAATGAGTTATCATGTACAAAATCTAAGAATATGCTATCGTTTTTTTTTTCTACGGGGTTACCACAAATTACAAACCATTTTGCTCCATTTCATCATATTAAGTGTTGCGAGAAAACAAACTTTACAAAAAGGATTAGTGGAATTTTTTTTTCGCAACAATATCAAAAACTCTCTCTTGTATCTGCTTAAAAATCAAATTTGAAACTTAATTTTTTCTTTGTTTTTCTCCATTCTAGTACAGGACTAATTTAAGCTTGGGGGAATTTTACACTTATCAATGTATTGAGTTTCTTTCGAATATGTGTTCAAGACATTTGAATGGATTGTGTTAAGGACCGTAATCGTAAATCAACTAATTTAGTCTACTGTGACTCTCTGTCAAAATAAAATGAATTAAATGGATAGTGACAATTGTTGTTAGTATATGAACATTAAAATAAAGTGTGATTGTAGTTAAAAAAACAAACTGTAGCATAGTATTTTCTACATACATAGTAAAGCTTTTCAAACAATGTTTGATAGGAGTCAACTTAAATAAATTTCATGTGTTAAGAGGCAGAGAGGTACGTGGGTTCAACAACAGTTTGATGGATTGAGATCAACAAAATCTCTTGAAACTTAAATAATGATCAATTTAGCTTCATGTAAAATGTGGCACTAGATGGACAATGTCTTCCAATCTATTCAGATACTTATATTATAACCAAATCAAATTCCTCTAATTATCACTTTCAAAAGTCTAAGTCACCATCTGAGGTGACTTAGTTCAAGAAAGACTAGTTGAAAGAAGCACATCCGTGCAGATACGCAAGCCTCATAACAATATTATTACCAGAATTGACTTTTTCAGCACTGTGGACCCTCATTGGCTCATGGTGAACCAATCAAAATCAACACATCTGCGTTTATGGCATCAAAAATTCTAAGTAATGAATGACATAAAAATGTAGTTTATTATCTTCAGCAGATAATTTTCATCGTTTTCAGCAGGTGTGATAATAATTTCATATCAATGTTTTTCATTATTTTTCGAATATTAACATATTCTCTGGAAATAGATATTGTTAATATCTGTACGTAGCAGATAAGTATTATCACAATAATCAAACTACGGATATCCAATAAATAAAGGTTTTTTTAAAGAATAAAGAATTAGTGATACTAAGCTACGCTCCGTCAAAAGTTTTCGTTTTTATACTTTTGACACCACGTTGTGAAGTGCTGAATGAACAGAGAATGTAAAAAGGCATTTTTAACCGCTTCCCTTACAAATTTTTTTAAAAAAAATTGCAAAAAATCATCACATTTTTTTATTTTATTACTAAATACAAGAAAACGAAATAAAACAAAATATGTAGTTTTTAAGTTCAATTTTTAATTTTTTACAGTTATAAAAGCATATATAGTTTTAATATTAGTTTACAATCCCGAGTTATCTCGGGCAAAAAAGTTAAATATTAGTCTTTGTATGATAGTTTTTGAAACACGGGAAACACAAGTGATACCTGACATTCCGTACGCTGGTATCTGGTCTCATTTCTTACGGCATCAGCACCATTATTTTACTTTTTGTCAACACAACTATCCTCCTTTGTACATTACTAATCCACAAGCCGTCGTATACTATACCATAGAGAAACATGTGGCCAATCCCGGAAAAGAACCGCGAAATTAAAGAAAAGGCAAATTGCATGTTAAAACAGAATATTTCCTTTCATTTCCTCCAGGCCGAGTAAAAACGTGATAAAACAAATCGTACTGACAAATTTTGCTCCACCCGAGTTTTCTCGGGATAAAAATTAACTGCAATATATACGAACCCGAGATAACTCGGGATAATAAGGCAAGCGGTTAATGTCCAGTGTGATTTTTGGAAGGACTTATCACAGATAGTCAGCAGTATTTTTGTGTCGCGAGGGAGGAAACTCGGAAAAATCCCAAGCACCCACTTCAACAGCTGTGCAAGCTGAAGACAGAAATGCAAAATCCATCTTTCTTTTCAGCAGTGGTTGTAACGGAACCCGTCACCTTTCGTTGTGAAGAAAGGTGTCCTACTACTAAACCTTGGTCAAGAGCTGGGGTAGCTTAGTCGGGAGAGCATGTTCCCAGGCTCCAAAAGTAGTGAGTTCGATCCTGGGATCAGCTAAGGACCACCGTGTTTATTAATGGCGACTGGGGAACATTAAATACGATGTTGCAAAGTTTCTCAAATTCCCAATCCAAATCAATACCTCTGGGCGTGTCCCATAAAAGACTAGGGACTTCTGCTTCGAATAAGAAAAGATCACCACTGGCTGGAGGTGCTGCCATCTAGCTTTAGCAAGGTAGAAATGAACTTTTCTGACTTGACAAAAATCTGTTTTCTCTGTCAGGCGCAGCGAATGCCAGGATGGAGCTTGATTGAGTTGGGGTTGAAACAAAATGCTAAATAAATAGAAGTAGATGTACCTGAATCCCTAAATATTATGATTTAAAACAAAAGCCTTGGTTAGCTTCTGAACGATTTTATATACAAAGGAACTCTTCATAATATGGTAACGTATTTCGAGTCCAATATCCAACAGGCTACGGGACTGATATCTCATTATTCAAAAACCCATCAGAATGAAAAGGGGCATTAAAATCTCATAAGATTTATGGTCCTTTCGCTTTTGTGGGGTAAGTATAGAGAGGAGGTGAAAACTCAGTCTACATGTATTTTATAACTCGTGGGTTTGGAGAGGTTTGGTTAGTTATAACATCATGTTCGTTATTGGAAAGTAGTGAGTTTGAATCCTGATTTAAATAGAGATCGTCGTGTTCATTAAATATTACCGTAGGGTTTTAATCAAGTCTTGGTTGTTATGTCCTCAGAGAGAAATATTACCTGTGAGGTGACTGGTCAAGTATTCGAGGGTCTTCTGCTTGGTCCATGCTTCTAATTTATGAAGACTCCTACCCAGTAAATTATATTTAATTAATAGATCCCAATGCTGGTCTAGATACAGGGAAGTATGCCGGTGAACACACACATTGTACGAAGACAGATATGTAGAAAAACGCAATACTAATAATTTATTGTTCAGCAGAGGCAGGGAGCATTTCCACTCTTTTGAGGATGGTCATATTGCTAAACCATAATGAACTCTATCCAAATAGCACTTACTATTTTACATAATGTTTAAGCGACAACTAGAGAGAATACATACAAATTCTCATATTTTGTGTAAGAAATTTCAAGGGTTTTGTGTAAAATACCTTAATGCTTTACTTGCATTTTATATAGATTGCTGTATATTTTCTATATAATATTAGTTTGGGGAAAAAGTAATCCATTATTTTTTCGGTAGACGTCTGTAGTGATCGATATCTCGTGAGGTATCTATCAAACAATTTCAGATTTATGCCCGTTGGAAAGGTGACATTTGACACTAAAATATTCTATTGCGGTTTTTTGTTTGATTCATTCAGTTACGAGTACAAGGTTTTAAAAATAGAAGACAAAAAACAGAAAATTCGATCCATTTTCGTTTTTCTCTTGTGACGCCGAAAAAGATAGCCGGGTGGCTAAAATTGTGAAAGGTGTTTATCGTCCTACAAAAGACTGTAACAACCAGTTACGTACAATTTTTGTTTCGTCGATTCCGTTCGGGTATTTTTGATGTTAGAGGTGCACCTCGCATGTGGATACAGCATCGTTGAAAGTGTCTATTAAATATCAAAAATGATCGAAGTTAACCGCATGTCAGCAGTCGTAACGTGAAAGACCTAAAAATCTACATGAAAACTGTTTTAAATCTTTTTACAAAATGAATCCAAAAGAAGTTACATAAAGTTCACGTAAAAATAATGGATTTCTTTTTCCCCAAACTAATACTTCCATTCATTGCTAAATTCATGATTTCTGTTCGCCATCTTGTATCTTTTCAGTTGAAGTCAGTTCCTGTGAAATCTATCCTGATATCTGTTCCTGTCTTAACCCTGTGTTTCGTCTTCTTCACGGTGTCCTTCTTGAAGAAGGTCATCTATTTGGCTGGCATCATTCTGAACACGAATCTAGTAGCAGAGCAATATGACGTAATGTCTTTTTTTATGTTGTATTTCTCTTACTTTATATATTTATGTATATAAGTAAAAAAGTATTGCTATTTTTACTTTTACTTTTTACGGAGAGTTTTTGTTAGAAGTGTTTTTATCATGTCTAATAAAAGTATTTAATGTCAGTAATAAAAATAATCTTATAACAATATCGACAATACAAAGCGTTCAGTCACAAAGAAGTGAAGATCAATTTGTTACCCTTGATAAACTTTCTTAGGAGTTTATGATAAGGAAATTAACTAGCTGATTGCAATGATATTTTAATAATGAAGGTATAAAATGCTTACTTCTTCACTTTAAAATCTAGATGAAAATAAATACACCTATATAGTGATAGATATTACTAAATTGTAAATTTATTAGTACTAGTTCGTGCTTGAATATCAATATTGTGACGTCATTTTGTAGTCAGAAAGAAAATACTTTAGATTTACTCCAATGTTCAGATATATATACTTGCTAAAGGAGAACTAATTAAACATAGACGTTAAATGTACTTCGTGAGAATTATTCTTTCCTCGGTATATACAACTACATTTTTATTTACGATTTTTATTACAAAGTGGCTTCATTTTGTCTAAACTTGAAATGCATTGCAGTTTTTTTATATTTCAGAATTTAATTTATGACCATGACTATCAGTATTCCATATCTAAAAACTTGAAACAGGTCCTTATTGGACATTCTAAATAATATTTGAATAATAAATTACAACAGTAATAAAGAATGGAAATAAATAAAATTTTATCGTAAATTCTATGTCTTTTTTTCAGTGTTACCTGCTATTCATAAAATATTTTTTTATAAATTGCAGGTGATTAGAGATTTAATTCTTAGTGCTTAATCTAGAACATCATAGCACAGTAACTTTTGTAATAGAACTTTTCAATTTTTAAAAAATTTCTTTACCGATAATTATTAATTCTATTGACTAACTATAAGCAAAATTATTGCAGATTTCTTGGCATGAGTGGGTGCAGTCAGTGTTTTTCATTTTTCTGATACCGACAAGTGGATTCCTCGTCGACTATTTAACGAATCAAAAATTTTTAAAAACTGTCACTGCCAGAAAACTTTGCTGCTCAGGAGGTAAGATTTCAGATTGCATTGTCATTTTAGGGATAAATTCCACTTGTTATATATTCATAGAACTTTGTTACTAAGAAACGAATTTGAACTTTTTCCTCCAGTAACTCTTCTGTTGCGTTTTTCATTGATAAGCACATTAACCATTTGCAAAATATTCTCAATGCTTTTCCTTTTGCAAAACAAAGCTGCCTTTAGCCAGGTTTGAATAGGAGAATAAAGTGCCTTATTGAAACTTCAATAATATAAATTTTTGAAAGTAGTTTCATTGATAATTTACAATAATTACTTAAAAGTTTCATATTCGCCTTCAATAGGCTGGTTTGTTAGGATGTCATTCTCATTCTCGAAAGGTAGTGAGTTCGAATCCCAGCTTAGCCGAACATCCATCTTGTTCATTAAATGGATCTTGGTTGCAATGTCCTCCAAAATGCAATGATATCTCTTGGTTGGCAGGTCTATTATTAGAGGTCTTCTGTTCGATTCTTGCTGCAGCTAATTACGACGACTCGCACCAGGCTGTTTTTACTAACTATGAGAGTCCAACTCAGGGCTATATAGAGGGAAGTATACCGATACAACAATATATTCTCTTATTAAATGACAAAACAATAATTTTTTTGACTATATTGTAGCTTATCAAAAAAATATCAATTCATAATCCATTAACCAAATTTTTCTGCTTATACAAGTAAAAAATTAGGCAGCTGTCTAAAAATTAATTACTGCGAGTTCTTTTGAAATGAACAGAACTCTGATTGTTTGATCAAATAGTAATTTATAGGAACTGCTATAGATTTTAAATTTATTATGAACAACTTTATGCAACAGTTTAATTAATTATTTACAACTATTGCTAACTTTAATTGAAAATTTCAAATCTTAATTTTTTGATCAAGAAGTAGTTTCTTAGAATATTATAAAAATATCGCACAGTTGCCTTATAGTCTATCCGACCAATTTCTGAATGTATGTAGAAAATTATGTAGAAAGTTCTATTTAGCCTACCCTCTTAGCATTTACGTCATTGCAAAGAAATTTAGAACATTTTGTTCCATTTTTGGGTTTTAATTAATACTCTTATATTTTCTTTATTTAAAATCTTAATACATAAAAATATATATATTTACTTTCTTTATTCGTCAGATTTAAATTTATTATTTAGATTCATAAGCTTTCTTCAAGTGTTTATGACGTCACAGTTATGATATCTTCGCGACATTACGTCATTTTCGTAACATTTCTTCGCCCCCCAAACAAATTCAGAAATTGACATGATGAATTATATACGGGAGTTGTGCCAAAAATACTACCGATTGTTAATGCTTTTATCAAATATTTAGTGAATAGTTTGATTTAAAATTAACAGCAACCATCAGAGATTCCTTTAACTGCCACTAAATACTGCTAGCGAAAAATAAATTGTCTCCTAAGTTATAAAATTGTTTGTAAAATAAACATACTTTATTATTAAAAAATATTGTAAGTAGTTAGAACTGAAAATTAATAATTAAAATAAAGACAATTTATAGTAAAAATTACAAATTAAACAAAGGAAAAGGAACAATAAATTCAAATGCACATTTAGAAACGAAAATAATCAAATGTGAAAATTAATTTCAAATACTAAATTATAAAATTTATAATAATTAATTCAATAAAATATACGCTCAAATTTATGAATATAATATCCGTGCAGAATTTAAAAATAATGTGCTATATCAGCGTTTCCCAACCTTTTTTGGGCAAGGCACACTAGTCGCGGGAAAAATATCACGAGGCACACCACCATTAGAAAATGTTAAAAAAATTAACTCTGTGCCTATATTGACTATAATAAAGTAATTCTCTTGAATAGGAATCAAATAAGCACAAAGAAAGTATTTTATAATTACTTTATTATGAAATATTAAATAAACAAAATAGTGAAAAATTATAAAATACTTTCAGTGCGAAACCTGGGCCTGTTTGGCTGAACACAAAGCTGATATTCTGGCTGGAATCGAAGAAAGACACACACGTAGCTCTTCGTCATCAGTTCTCAGTCTCTCTCTGTATTTGGTTTTCATAGCAATCATGCTTGAAAAGCTAATCTCACACAGATATGCAGTGGAAAAAGGGAGCAATGTCAAATTAGCTTTGTTTGCCAGAAGGGGGAACTCCATGGCAGTATCCAACCAAAAACTATCCAAAGGTAGATCAGCAAATCTTAGCTTGCAACCACGATTTTGTCTCAGTTCAATTAGTTCCTCCTGCTCCTGTAAAGTCATTTCCTTTCTAACAACTGATGCTGAGCTATAAAGGTTCCTAACCCAGTCAAGGCATTCAGTAGAGACTGAAGAGAAATAAAATGACAACTTCTCCTCAAGAGTTTTTAAATGCTTAACTATTATCTCATACAGTGCAGCAGTGTGAACACCTTGCCATTGCATGGTGAGTGTGAACATTTCAAGATTGCCACTTTCCATGTGTTGATGCCAGAGTTGCACCTTTGAACGGAATCCATTTATTTTATCTGTACTTGTAAGCAGGTTTTCATTTCGGCCTTGCATTCGGGTGTTCAATTCATTCAGATGATGAAATATATCTGCCAGGTATGCTAGCCTTGCACACCACTCATCACTTGCAAGCTGCTTTGCGCAATCTGACCCCTCATTTGTCAGAAACACTTTAAGTTCCTCCCGCAGCTCATACACACGAACCAAGATCTTACCACGCGACAACCACCGGACCACCGTATGAAACAGCATGGTTTTATGCTTTGCTCCCATCTCCTCGCACAAAACTGCAAATATGCGACTTTTCATGGGTCATGACTTTACAATGTTTACCATGCGCACAACATCATCCAACACATGAACTAAGGCAGATGGTAAAGTCTTGGCTACTAGGGCCTAACGGCACACCACGGTGCTTCAGACGGCACACTGGTGTGCCGCGGAACAGCGGTTGGGAACCGCTGTGCTATATAATCAGAAGAAGCTAATAAAATACTATAATTCTAAAAGCATTAAAAAAACACAGTAGGTAAATAAAAAAAGAAATAAATTGATGAATGAATAAATATATTGACAAAAATTAATTCAATCTGAAATGATTATTTCCTTTGGGTTATCAGAATTTTATTGTACTTAATTTTAAAAGAATTGTAGTGTGGATTATAAGTGTTAACTAAAATAGTGTTCGAAAGCTCTCTTTGATGACGAAACCACCCGAAAATTACAATATGAGAGAATGTAATGATTTCGAAGTTTGAGAGATGGCGCTGCGGAGGCAGCGACGACGTCAGACATTGTTTTGTGTATGAAGAGGAAGAGAGAGAATTATGGTGTCGATGGATAATGTAAGAAGTGTTTTTCGTTTACCATAATTTCATGAAATTTTATTTTGTGGTATGTGCTTTCCTAGAAGATAATCAATAATTGTATGCTAAATAATATGTCCTCAGTTTGTTGCACGAATTTAATTCACATCTCTACAACAACAAATTTCTCATTTTACAGAAGATAGATTGTTAAACGTATTTATACCAGACTGTATTGCAGTTCGTCCTTTAGATTTTTAATTTTAAAACCTCTTAAATGAAGGTTATAAAAATAATAAAAAGCAGCATATATAAATACGACACATTATCATTGAACTGTCCTACCAGTAAGCGAATAAGCCATATACACTTACCGAAACCTAGGTTTCAGCTGTTAAGTAAGCCCACTATATGCTGCCAAATCCATGAATATTAATGATTAACAATGGAACATTTAAACGAATCCTTTCATCATCAGCCATTTTCTGAAATACTGATAACCTTCCAAATTAAATACGCTGCTCAAAACAATTAAAGAATACTGTAAGTTTTATATAAAATAAGAATATAAGAGAAATTATTTTTGCCAAAAATGGAAGAAGAGAATCACAAATGCAAATTTTTCTGATTTCCAAACTGGGGAGTATGCTAATTTTGAATTCGACTTCAAAAATGTCGCTTCAGCAGCAGTGAATGAAATTTGAATTTCAACTGAATAAAAGACAATGAAGACAAGGATGATCGACATTCAGAGACTGCTTTGTTTCGATGAGTAACGATGTCACAGCAAAGTCATTTAACCGATGCAGAAGCTTGGAGAATTGTTGGTAGGTTAGCAGAGAGCCAAACTCAAGCCGAAGTAGCGCAAGCCAATGGAGTGTCACAAAGTGTGATTTCCAGGATATGGAACCGTTTTTTTGAGATTGGAAGTGTAAGCCGAAGACCAGGGCAAGGTTGTAGACGGGCTACAACGCCCAATGAAGATCATTATTTAGTGTTAACGGCTCTGAGACACCGAAATATGAGCGCTACTTTCCTCCAACAACACCTTCGCTCGGCTACTGACACCACGGTTTCAACTCAGTCTGTCCGAAACTGACTCCATGATGTAGTTCTGTATGCTCGCCGACCGATGGTATGTATTAAACTAACAACAAGGTATCGTCACGACCGCAGGCAGTGGTCAATTGAGCATGTGAAATGGAGGGGAAAAGAATGGAGCAATGTTCTTTTTTCTGACGCGTCCCGTCTATCTGTTCATCCTGATAACAGGCGTATTTTCATCTGGACGGACCGTGGGAGTAAAAATAATCCTGCGTTCGTGCACAAAAGTGTCAGATTTGGCGGTAGGGGAGTGTTGATGTAGGGTGGTATCTCCACTGACGAGCAGACCTTTATATCATTCAAGATAGACCCCTGACTGGCCACCGATATAGGGATGAGATCCTCCGACCTAATGTAGTCCTTTACGCTGCAGAAAACAGAGAGGACTTCATTTTAATGGATGATAACTGCAGGCCACATCGTGCTAACCTGGTGGAGGATTTCCTTTTCGAGGAAGGAATCGTACGAATGCAATAGCCAGCGTGTTATCCAGACATGAATCCAATATAACACGTTTGGGACACTCTAAGAAGATAAGTTGCTGGCCATCAACCACCCCCACAAACTGTCCAAGCACTGGAAAGAGCTCTTCTGGAAGAGTGGGACAGAATACCCCAAGTCGTGATTAATAGCTTCATTGACTCCATGCCTCAAAGGTGTTCAACGTTGCTGGCCGTCTTGGAAACCATACCCACTAATGAATATGATTTTATTTGATGAAAACACCTTTTCTTATTCTTTTTTTCTCATATGCACAAATTGCGTTATTTTCCTTTTGTACACAAATGCTCAATAAAATGCCTTTTTTTTCTGCCAAACATGTGTAATTTATTCTCATACTACGTCTGACGATCATGTATCAATCAGCTAAAAATTTTCCCAGCCACAAGATCCACCTGAAACTACAATAACCTTAAATTGTTTTGAACAGTGTATATATGTAAAAAGAAAAAAAATTTTCATAAAAATGTGCCTTTAAATCCTACAACTTTGCAAGTGGCTAGAAACTTGCGGTCTCTAGAAAAAAATTATTGAAAAAATCAGAAAATTTCAAATAGAGTCAAAGGGATTTATTTGACATCTGTATCTTTAATCGTTAATTGGAAAGTTTTCTATTCGAAATGAAGCACCGGAATACAATGCAAGTTGTCTTTTTTTAAATGTGAAAGCAACATGGGCCGCCCTTGCAGTTCCACGGATTGCTGTGAAATGTCATTAAGGTACCATAAACTACCATTAATTTTCCCCAAATTAAGCCTAAATGCTTTGATAAATACTATAACGCTTATTATCTGCACTTTACCGCCAAAATACCCAATCAAAGACTAGTTGTCCGGCAACATTTCTTGAGCAGAGATCACGATGTTCGCTCCAACAAACAATTTTGATGACAGTTTAGTGATACTGTCACCAAAGGGAGATAAATTGTAAGGGATAACAGAATCTAATTTTCTAGGCATTCAGTGATATTCATCTGCATTTAACGAAGTCCTTTTTTTCAGGATTTGTCCTTCATGTGATATTCCTGTTCCTGACTCTGATACCCTATCCGATAACAAGCGCCGTTTTCAACACTCTCGCTTATCTCTTTGTTTCCCTCACCCTGACAGGTAAGGTCTCTTCTGGTTGATGATGGAATTTCTATAAAGATATGCAAATCACGGTCTTTTAATGTTTAAAGAAAAACAAACATTTCGTATTGATTTCTATTACTGTCTTATTGGAATTTAGTTTTGCACCATCAACATCATAAAAAGAACTCGTTCCTTCGAGAAATAATGGACTTAAACAAATTTAAAGTGATCCATATTACATAAATCAGGATCAACTAAGTATACAACTTACTTAGTTGACAATAATTTATAATTATAGAATGATTGGGAGAACAAATTAAAATTTTTAATCGGAATTAATATTTTTCAGATTAATGTGGAAATTATTGTGTGTGTGTGTGTGCTGAAATATTTCTTCGGAATGATAACATATTTCTTATAAATAATCTTGATTTTTCTATCAAAAAAATTATTAAGAATAAATTCTGAACAATAAGGAAAGTGTATTCCTGAGAAATATTTTTTAAAAGTATTTAATATTTCTTATAATGATAAGATATATAAAATATTTAAATGAGGCCGTGGTGGCCTGGTTGGTTAGGGCGTCGTTCTCGTTACTAAAAGGTGGTGAGTTCGAATCACGGCTTAGCCGAAGATACGTCGTGTTCACTAATGGCGACTGGGGCACGTTAAATCCGTCAGGTCACAATGTCCTCCATGTTCCCATTACAAATTAATACATCTGGGGGTGGTTGGAGCCAGGCTTTGGGTCTTCACTGGTTTCAATCTCTAAATTGGTATATTCAGGTGGTGCTGCCATCTATGAGCCAAAAGTCGTAATCGCTCTCTCTTTGACTTCATTCGCCTAGTCTCTGTGACTGGCGGGCTTGGCGTCGCCAAGTGTCATCAACAACAATAAACATTTAAATAGTTAATACTTCTAATAATAAATAATTAAGAATAGTAATAAAGATTAATAATAATTAAGACAAAATATTTACTATACACTTTCTTTATTGTTCTGCTTTTATTCTGAATAATCATTTTGACAGAAATATACATTATACTGCTATCAGAATAATTATTACAATAATTTTAGTAAACATTTCTATCAGAATATTTTTACTATTTTAATGCTAACAATTACTCAGTTAAAATTCATACCTTTATATTTCTATCAGAATTAACAATTTCTAAAAATATTTATGTATTTGTATAATAATAAACTTCTACATATTCATGATGAGAATTTTATTATTATCAATCAAACTTATATGTATGGATCAATACTTTATTTAAAATGCTATCTCTGGTATTCATTTATGTAGTTCGTGCTGTCGATACCTATCTTAGGCATTCATATTTGTAGAGTCAAAATACCTTTCAAACTATAGTTATTTCATTTTAAACTATATCTGCAATTCGGAATTACTTTTCCTGAAAACAATTTAATAATGAATCTCCCGCTAAGCTAAATCCCTCTTTATAAATGTATTGCTATCATCAAAATATACATATAAATTTAATGGAGATTAAAGAATACTTAAATCCTCCATTGTTATAGCATTTATAAATTTTCTATTTTATTAAAAAACTCTCTGCAAAAGTTAAAATAAGAGAAACATTCACTTTATTCATTATATTATTTTTATAAACTGAAATAAAGTTTAAGTTGCTCCAAAATTGCAAAACAACTTTCAAAATATTAAACTTTCCCAGTTTCATTTGAATATTTTATATCATTAACAGATATGCATACATTTAAGTTTCAAAAGCTATTATATATTATTTTGAAACTCAAGCAAAAATTATTTCTTTATAAAAGTTTGAAAATAAACATGCGTAATAGAAAAGTTTAACGTTAAAATATGAAGTAAAAATAATTGCTCTGTCATAATATATCAAATAAAATAACAATTTTAAACAAACATTTAAAAAAATTATAAATTTTATTAATTATTAGAATTATATGTTATTTAAATCTCCATGAGAAATTATCTTCTGAATATATGATATCATGTGACTTTCAATACCTATAATGTATTTATATATTCTGTTTGATATTGTTTTATATGGTCATTTTTCGACTACATACTAGGGCGAACTCTCCCTCTCGACAGAGATTTAGAGTGCTTGATGAGTTCTGAGTCATTACTCTATGGCCAAGGTGATACTCAAACCCACAAACTGCTAAACTAAATGCCATTTCGAGAAAATTATAACAGATTTAAAAGGAAGAAATGTGATTTTTTATTATATCAACAACGGATTTTTATTAAAATTTTAGTTTCTTCCATTGTATCACTTAAAGTGCAGATATGCCCAAATTGTATCAGTTTTCATACTGAAGAATATAGTAGAGGTAGTTAAGATTCAGCACGCTCTTACTTGTATCAGTACCTATTTATGCCGACCATTTTATCTTCTTCTGGAAGCACTCCATCCCTACCCTAAACTGTTACCGTACTATCTACATAACCATAGCCAGATTGAGTACTTAACAACACAAGGGGATAAAAATATCTCTCGATGGCCATCGAAGCTACAGGAGCTGTACACCGAACTCTCACCCGATCATACTTTTGGTTGCCCTGTCATATATGGGAAGCTCTTCAGGATCCATCTCGATCCTACGCATCAACTCCTTCATGC
>JAPDSC010165185.1:0-10642 GCA_026290005.1 Latrodectus geometricus
GAATTTTCAAAAGTGTATACTCATTTATAAAATAATAAAAATAAAAAGCTTTTAGAGTGTAAGAAATGTAAAGATAGAGATAGTAACTGTTAATGCTAACAGGTGGCGCCAAAAATGCACAACAGTGTATCTTTCTCCCATATAAAACTAAAATTCATTTATTAAATTTAATTAATGAACTAATATTTTAAACTGTATAAACTCAGTGTCCTCCACTGCAAAATACATTTGAACTTGAGGGGATCAATAAATTTTTTTTTATTGACAATGGAAAATGTGAACAAAATATATCTGTGTGAACTAATAGTAGGAATTGAAACTTAGAAAATTTCCTCTTAAAATGTCTTAAAAATATAAATAATAATAAAATAAAAAGTGAATTCCAGTAACATATATATTTAACTTAACCCTTCTTTGCATGATTTTTTCTTTATTGGTGAAATTAATCAAGTTGATATAATTCATGTTCAAAATTAAAGGAAAAATGGTTAAAAAAAATCTTAGTATATATTTATAGTATAAATTTAGCAAAAAACAATATGCTAAAAATTTCCAACATCACCCAAAGTAATATCATTAGCTTAGTACTAAATAGAAATAAAAGAGGAAAATAACAGAAAAACGTGTTACAAACCTTTCTTCCACTCATTTTCAATTTTTTAGCAATAGAAACTCTAATATAATAAAACAAAATTATAAACGAAATCATACGTTTTTTGCAACTACAACAAACAGCGGAATGAGACAACTTTAAGCTCGTTTCACTGATAATGACACTTGTTTATTTTTGACAGCTATGTTTCTTTTTATGCAATGGACATTAAAAAGGTATCTAAACATGATCAACTTTAAGTGAACTTGTTCTTTTACATAATTTTTGGGCATTATAGGTTATGATGGATATTTCCACCATTATGCAAAGAAGGGTTAAACAAGGCAAGTGCTTAGGCTGACATGTACCAAAGCTGTCACCTACCCTTTATACAGTGAAAATACCTGTGAAGAATATTAAATGTCACGGAAATGTTTTTAATCTCCATAGACACCATCAACATGATAGTCTTAAGCTGGTCAGGCTTCAAACCTGCAACGAATGTGACTCTTTTCCTAGCAATTTATTTACAATATTTTGCTGTTAATAAATTGAATTTTAGTTCTACGTAAATGAACTTCCAAAATGTTTTTCTATATAGGGTCACTTTATGTACATACATGGCGGTGCCTTAAAGTCAATAAGTTTGGAATACTCACCCGTTGACAAACACCTCATCTTGAACGACGGTCAGTGACACTTGAACTGTCCTCTCCACAACAACGGCAGACGACACAGATGGACCCAGTGAGTGTCATAATCACTGACCGCGGCAAGCGATGCTTCACTTTGCTCATCTTTGGCAGGCCGCAAACTCGGTAGACCATCCGATTGAGACACCGTCTTATGGTATACAAACCCCGTCTTATGGAGGTTTTAGTTTGACGTAGCTATGACGTTGTAATCTGACGTCATGGATATTTTAAACCAATGAGAATTTGTTTATATTCCGGTTCCATTTCCGATTGCAATATTAAAAAAAATATTATTACCTCTATAAAGATTTATAATTAACTCCTCCTCTTCAAATGTAAACTTGTAATAACTTGTACTCTCGATATCAACGTGGTATATTTTTCCTGCGGAAATTGAATTTAGCGCTGTCTCGCGGAAAGTTGCCAGATATTTCAAACCAGCTCGATATCCAGATTTGTCTCGCGCTCCGCTCATTTTTTGACGTAGGTAAGACATTTGTGACGTCATTTGGCCTCATGTGAATCTCACGAGATCTTCGGCTTGTCTCTCGATACATGTCTCATGCAATCATCTACGAATTTGCGGCCTGCCTTTAGCGGAAGGAGTGAAGCTCTACTTTAAGTGTAAAAATATTAAAAAAAATGTTTGCTTGTTGATCATAGGTTCACGTTATGTGTTCGGGGGCGGTTAGTAGGACCTGGAGGAAGTCGTTATTCTTGATATCAGGAAATTAAAGACCTTTGGAAAAGACATCCTTGAGAAAGTGTATGCTAGAGGAAAGTTTCGTAGGTGGGGAGAAGAGACAAAATAGCCGAGCTGCTGGCCGTATGCTTTGCTTATCGCTCTTGCATTCGGTTCATGGGTTCGAACCTCACTTTGGCCGTGGATGTTTGTAATGATTTGGAATCCATTTTAAACATTAAGTCCCGGTCTGATTAGCCCTCGTGTACAAAAAAAAGGAACATTGAGGGACAAACAAACCAAGCCGCTCAAGTGTTGATAGCGTCACTATTTTTTTTTTAAATGACGCGAGTGAGCATGTTCTTCAATCGGCTCAATTCAACAGAGAACGTTTAGGAGAAACTAACTTAACCATGTCCGATTTCTAGCGACAATGCCCATTGTGTTGTGACTTGCAGTGATGTTGTAAATAACGTTTGCTTAGGGAGTAGGAAAATACGCTGGATAAAATTAGCAGCTGATGTGATAAGCATACAAATGTAGCTGTATTTGCCACTGAAAGAAAAGTACAGGTGCGCTCATTGTTACCCTCTTCGTTGGGATAAGCGTATTCAAAAGATAATTGTTGCTTATCAACTGTGTCAGTGTTTGTTATCAACTGTGTCACTGTATTCTGAGATCGAGGACTCTGCATCAGTAAGATATTTCTCGAGCGGTCATTAGGATCTTCCAAGGGGTGGTCGATTGATGATAAGCATTAATGATAAGTAAGTTGAAAAATGAGAATAATAAATTTTTAGTATAATATCACTAGTGCATAAGTCTCGTTTCTTTGAAATATGTTTTCCCCTCTTTTTATCTAGTTTTCACTAGGTTAGCGCTTTGGCTTTCAGCTCAACAGTTGGTTGGCTCGAATCCCAACTCGGATTTGGAAATTTGCAGTGGTCCTGAATTCTCTTTAACCCTTCTTTGCATGATTTTTTCTTTATTAGTGAAATAAATCAAGTTGATATAATTCATGTTCAAAATTAAAGGAAAAATGGTTAAAAAAATCTTAGTATATATTTATAGTATAAATTTAGCAAAAAACAATATGCTAAAAATTTCCATCATCATCCAAAGTTAGATCATTAGCTTAGTACTAAATAGAAATAAAAGAGGAAAATAACAGAAACACGCGTTACAAACCTTTCTTCCACTCATTTTCAATTTTTTTGCAATAGAAACTCTAATATAATAAAACAAAATCATACGTTTATTGCAACTACAACAAACAGCGGAATGAGACAACTTTAAGCTCGTTTCACTGATAATGACACTTGTTTATTTTTGACAGCTATGTTTCTTTTTATGCAATGGACATTAAAAAGGTATCCAAACACGATCCACTTAAAGTGAACTTGTTCTTTTATATAATTTTTGGGCATTATAGGTTATGATGGAAATTTCCACCATTATGCAAAGAAAGGTTAAATTGTAATTACCAATTTAACTAAACCTCGTGGGCAAAAAATGACCGATTAGACACAACCAAAACCTATCAAGTGGTATGGGTTTTTAACCCACTTAAAAATTTTGGTTCCATATTCTTTGGCATTCTTTCACAATGTTAAAGGTCACTGTATACCATAAGCAAATTATTAGAAAGATTCCGGCAGTCTCCCAACTTGAAAAAGTTAAGCATGTTTTAACCCAACTTGAAAAAGTTAAGCCTCATTGCTTTGAATTTTGGTAAAATGACGCGACCCGAATAATCCTCTTCACATCATTCATTGTACATGAGCGTCTCATAAGGACTGCTGAATCCAATGCAGAACTAGGAGCCGAATGGTTGGAGCTCTGGCCTTCAATTCAGCAGTTCGTGGGTTTGAATCCCACTTTCAGAATGAAATTTTTATATAGGTTCAGAATCCACTTTAAACATGGTCTATTGAGCACTCGTTTGTAAAAAATGAACATGGATGGAATGAAATTAATTTTTCCCCCACTAGGCTACTGCGGTCTCAATTTTGATATTAGCTAACGTTATATAATATTATAACGTTAACGTTTGAGCACCTTTGTATTTTGCCGTCCAGGACGACTTTTCGTAAATTAAAAGCATTTATTTGTTGCGAGAGATGAAATCTGGAAAACTCCCAAACACACTCTCTCATAGACGCGTAGAAAGCGAATTCCGTAGTTCAATGGTGTCTAGAATCGAACCTGGTACCCTTCATTTTGTTAAACGCTGTCCTGACACATTAAGCTTCAAGAGATTCAATTAATCAAAAATAGTTTCAAAATAATACAAGAATTTAATTTCCTAACTTTTCTGCTTCACTGTGTTTAGTTTTATTATTTTAAATCAAGAGTTAAATTCGTTAAGAATTGACGAGGTTGACATTCAAGCTGGCTCTTTCTTTTCTGCACACTTCAGGGGATCTTAAGTATTTTTGATTTGGACAGGGCTATATCAACACAATGATTTTTCAGCTTGTCTCTGGGTTAAATATCAAACGCATTACCTACCAGACCAAAGAAAAAAACATTTTCCAACCAAGGTCTATCACAACATGATAAATTTAAATATATTAATCTTCAGTTGCACGAGACTGTACAAGTTTTTCGCCTTCCCAAGAATTTCTTTTCATGTTATTTTATGCTTGGTTTGCCTTTCAAGTTGCTGATTTTTTAAGTATTTTCCAACCAATTCAATCAGGATTTTCAATTAAGATTTTGACAACCTGTTTTCCAAATACAGTTTATAGTCTTTAAAAAAATCTTGATGAAATTAATAATCTCTAAGTTCTTTGCATAAATTATTGCTTGTTCTTTATTTCCAAAAATATCTCTGCATTATTCTTATTTTATCAGATTCCAGATCACAATGGCCTGGTTCGGAAAGCCGGGCTCGTAGACGAGTGATTTGCACTCTTGCCTTCAGTTCAGCAATTCTTGGGTTCGAATCCTACCTTAGGTTTGGATGTTTGTAGTGACTAGGAATCTACTTTAAGCCGTAGATCCCAGTCTAAATGGGCCTCGTAAGCAGAAAATGACCATTGAGTAATAAGCAAACCAAACCTGGTTAGGAAAGTTGTCGCTCTTGTTTTCTGAAGAATATACAAGATCCGCCGTGTTCACTAACGGCGACCGAGAAATATCTGGCGGTAGAAATGTTCTCCAAGTTTAATGATATCTCTGGGGATGGTTGGACAAGTCTGGGGTTCTTCGTCTTGGCCCCTGTCTCTAAATAATTAAGACTCATCCCTTCCAGGCACATCCACTGGGTGCCGCACTGCGCAAAATGTCATCAATGGCCACCTTCCCCCCCCCGTAATACCAAAAGCTGAAATATTAGGAGGATCAGAAAAAAAGAGTTTGGATCCTCTCTTCCATTATTTTCATTTAAAATTTCATCAGTTAATAAGTGGAAGTTATAAATTCTTCTGAGTGAAGATCATTTAGTTGATTTTAATTAAATAAACAATCAGTAACAGTTATTTCCACCATAGCAATGCATAGATAACTGTGGATTGTGGTTTCAATATGAATTTGGTTTTATTGTTTATTTTTTAAGGTGTCCGAATTCGAATTTCACGGACCAACATAAATATTTACTAATGTTTTACTTTCAACAGTGCATCTCTTGTTTAGCTTCCGGATTTTTTAATCTCATAGGATCCATGTTACTTTTATGATAATTACACAAATTATTTTTCTTTAGAACTCGACATTTCTTTCAAATGTTTCATTCATATTTCTAAGGATTCGTAATGATTCATTATGTAATTTCGATGCCACTTAATAATATCCTTTCGATCTTAAGCAATGTTCATGGATGTTTTTCCGAATTCCAAATATTCACCAAATCGCAATTGCACAATTCTAATGCTGCTTAATTTCCCGAAAATACTTTTAAGAATCATTTAAATAATATGAGAAGTTCCAGCAAGTAATCTAGAACTCCATAGTTTATTTAAATGATCCGAGTTTAAATTAAATAATTCTGATTAATTTTGAAAAGAAAAAAAATTATTTGTTTGGACTACAAACGAAAGAAATTGCTTCAGGTTGTCTGCAGACCTACAGGGAAACTATTGTTTTATTGAATTATCTAAGAATTTCTAAAAGAAAATACATTGTATTTTTATTGAAATAAATTGTAATGTAAAACTTGTTAATGCTTCATTTTTCCATGATTCTGTAACAATTTTCTGACTTTTCCGAGTAATATATGATACTTTGAAAAACACTGTCTTAAAATTTTATTCCGAGTTCATAAAAAAAGAGCTATGGAACTAATTTTGAACCATAAGATTCTTGCAATCTTCCCATAAAAATAAAAAAGATTTAATCTATTTATAGAAACTAATCAAACGCAAGCACAGTTTTATGAATGTTGGGCTTATCAAGAATTCAAAAAACCACTTTCCACTCTCATATATTTTTTTTATTTCTCGTGATGAAGGAGATGTGCTTCTAAACTCCGGTTGGTAAGAATAAAAGCTGTTTTGAGATGCCTGAGAGGGTTGTCTGCTAAGGTTTTTATTTACACTTAGCAAAGTGGTTTTACGATATGGTGAGTTTCTAATTATGTTAATGACTCAAGTAAGTCTGATTTTATTTCGAATTTGGATCATTTTATAGTGTTCTGTTCATAATTCTCATGATTGATTCGTGTCGAACGATAAAAATTAAGCATTTATGACTGCTTAGTCGTAATAAACAGGTGGAAACTTTTAACTGACAGATGAGATTATTTCCATATGTTGATATTTTTTGCTTGAATAAATGGTTTTATGTAAATACTTTGTTGATTTTTTTTCAGTTCTTCGATTTGTAATAGTTTTTATTAGTGTGCCATTCAGTTTTATAAATTTTTATTAAAATAATCTTGATTTTATGACAAATATTTTTTAAATTTTTTAAAATGTCATTTTATATATGTGAAATATATTTAATGCTGCATTTATTTGTAAGTTTTTTATTCATGGAAAATTTAATTAAAGAAAAACTATGCAATAAAATTTAAATAAGAATGTAAAATGTTAATAACTTTTTGAAGATAATTTAACTTGAGAATATAACTTCTCATCAAAACTGAGTAAATTATTGAAAGATTAAACATAACTTTTGCCTAGTTATTTATTTTTTAGTTAATTTAAAACTGTGCATCTATGTATGAAGTTCTATCATCTATGTATGATCAAAGCTATATCATAAATATTAGTTTTTATTAAAAGTAAAAAAAAAAATCAAAGTATGTAATTGTTTGCATAAGTTCTTAAGGATTATTTAAAACATGAATTGGATTATATTTTATAGTATATTTTTTTCTCGAGTGTTTTTAAGTATATAATAACACCAGTGTCTAAAATTTTATTTCAAATGTCAGAGAATAAAGTATTTAAAAATTGTACTTATAATATTCATCTATTCATAATTTGTATGCATATAAATATACTTATGGTATATATAGAAATTTGACTTATATTGTATAGTGATAAAAGTTTTTTTTATTTATTTCAGAAACTCTGTAAATACTAAATAACACTATAAGGTTTTGCAAATTCTCATTGTCTTTCCAATTTATCAAATTTGATTTCAACAAGCAAATTTATAATGAATATATTTCTCTTAATGCATAACTTGAAAATTAATATTATAAATTTTTATGATATAGTTTAACTGTTATGATATATAACAGTACTTGTAAATTATATACAATTAAAGCCACTAATATTTTTATAAATAAACTTTCAACGGGGATTGTGTTATTGCAATCATCATTATAGTTTTTCACATTCTATGTATAGAATTCATAAAAGACACTGTCTTCTGTAAACTTATGTTCTTATATTGGTTAAATTTTTACTAATTAATCTTTCAGTCATAGATTAAAGAAATTATCTTTTTAAACTTTTATTCAATATTTCTGGTTACAGATACTTCCAATTTTTTTACAGTGAAAATGATATAATTTTATATATTGAAATACCAGATGTTTCCTTATATTTTTCTACCACAATAGGGCATTGTGAGACAATGTTGAAGTATTAGTACTTGCAAAACATCATAGCCATTAACTTAAAACAACATAGCTGTTTTTCAATTAATGAATAATCTAAAGAACCATGTTTTATTATAATTTTAAATAACTGAGAAGAAAATGTTTTTTAAAAAAAACTATTAATTAACAAATCAATTTTTATTCATAATCAAGATAATTTTATACAAAATTTCTTTCATCATGTATTTTGAATCCCCATATAAATGTGTGCAAATATTTCAATTTTTTTTTTTTATTGTATTCAAATTTTACTGTGCAGATTTGTAAAAGTATGAACGTATTCAAATTTTTAGTATTTTTACTTTTTTGTTAGTTAAAGAAGTGGGGAGGGGGGGAAGGATAATCATTGTGGATGTAAATATTCCACAAAGAATTTTACTTTTAAATAAATTTGGTTTGAGCAGGAAACCTGAATGTTTCATTTCAAGTAGTGTAGATATGAATCCTTATAGTGAAATTCATAATCACTTTTATGGATGAGATCTGGTGTTATTTGGAGAACATGTAAATATATAAAGCTTGCTAAGAACTAAAAGGGCTATGTTGCTATAACATTTCTTTTGAGATCATTCCAGTTTGCTGCTGCTGTTGAATTTCTTAAAATAATAAAAGAAATAAAAAACTAGACTGTTACATGGGGATTTAGTATTCTTATAAAACTAATGTCATTGCCTTATAATATTTTCTTTTTTGCATAATTTTCAAAATTATAGACATATAAATTCATTAAAAACTTGCTAGAACAATTTAATTTAATGACTTTTATTAATATCATTGGCGCTAAATTAACAACTTTTCTGTAAGTAATGTCATTCATTTAATGACATGTAATACTTTTATATGTGTAATACTTGTATATCTGGTTCAGAATGTTTGGGTCACCTTGGGCTATCACGTCATGGATGATGATGAATACTTTTCGGAAGTATGTACTGTATATATATATATGCATAATACTAGTGTAAAGAAAAATTATATAATACCTAATCTTTTTGTTGGTATAAGATTGTATAATACTTAATCTTTTGATTATAAAACTAATACATGATAAAAGATCATGTAGATACAATAGTTGATTTTTTTTTTGGTTTTTGCTATTTGTTTTTTGCAATAAATTCAAAAACGTTTCAGGCCTAATGCTAGATAAAGCTTCTTTGAGTGATGGGACCAGCTTTTGATCTTGACTATTGTTGAGTAAGGAGGTGTGGATGTTACTTTTCTGCTTTCATCATTAACATCTATCATGATTGGTACTGCTCGAAACCTTTTTAAAATTTCTTCCTTTAAAAAGTGTAAATATAGTCACTGATAAGACTTCCATTGTAAATATTCAAATTTTAAGCCAATGTTAAGACTTCAATTTGCAATAGAAGATAGAATTGTATAATTTTCCTAATTAAATGTGATTTTTAAAAAAAAGAAAGCAAAGATTTGGCTATAATTGTGATCAAAGACCTCATTTATTCGTGCAAAGGACATTTGGTTACAGTTCATTTGTCAAGGAAGAAAAAGCTAGTTTGTGGAACTATGACATAAAAATGCGCTGATTAGTGAATGCAATTATAATTTTTTAATCTCTAAAAAATTGAAATAATTTTTCCTATTATAGTTCAGGATATTTATTTAATGTCTTCTTTTAATACACAAAATCAATTTTACTATGATAAAGTTTATTTCTATGATCATGAACTTTAAAGTTTTAAAATAAACTTTATTAGTATCTGCTGGAAGAAATATTTGCATTTGAATGTTTTATTTTTCATACATTTAAAATTGAAATATTTTGATTTATAATTTCCTTGAATTATGACCATAAAATCACTACAATACAATTGTCAAATTAAAAATTACTTAATGTATTTATTTATATTTTCAGAAAGATGTTGCCTTACCAAACTATGATGTGGAATCCACGCCCCTGGTGGGACATAACACAGAGGCAAACCCCAATCGTCTTGGAAATGTTGTGGAATCAGAATTTGAATCTGTTCAACCCCCATCACATAGCCAAAGAACCTCGTAAGACTTTCATAAAAAGTTTATTTATTTATATTAAAATATATTTTTGATAATATACTTTAAATTATTAAAATAATTCTTATGTACTTGAGAATTATACATTTTTTGTGTGAATTATAAGAAAGTATTTTCCAAATTTTGTTAAGGTGTTGAGGTACAATCCAAACCAAATAACAAGCATACTGAACTATCCAAACTATCATACTGTATACATCGGAGAATCTAAACATTAATTTCAGAATGGAAACTTTATAAAATGAAAAATAAATAAAGCTACCCTTATTTTACAGTTTATAAATGATTTATCCTACAACTTGCACTTACACTCTCATTCAAAACATTTAAATATTGTCTGAAAGTTAACTAATGCTCAAAATTATACTTTGGTGATTTTGTGTTTAACGTTTTAAGTTGCATGTGTGCAGAGTATAATTCACTTATAATTTCGGTCAAAATTATAAATTCATATTTCTTTTAAGTAGTACTTCATAAAATTTGAGTCTGTATTTAAATATAACTGCTGTAAAAAATATGATGAAATTTTAGTTTCATTGAAAAAAAAAATTATTTTTCTAGTTTATTTTGAAACATTGTAATAGAAT
>JAPDSC010165191.1:0-39041 GCA_026290005.1 Latrodectus geometricus
GATCTCTTGTATTTCTAATAATTGGATAACGTAAGGAGTCGGGCTTAGAATGGAGATATTGAGATGTTAGTCAACATTTCTATAATGCTACAATATATTACGAATACATTCCAGCATTTTCTTGACAATGAAATTGAAAGAAATTTTATTGTAATGTGCTCTGGTTCTTAACAATGGAACTATTTAATCAATCAGTATGTTCGTATATTTACTAATTCTTATTACAATTTTAATATATTCCATTATATAATAGCCACATAGAACAGCTACAATAAATGAAAAAAGCTGCTCATCCACTGCCCATTGATAGTTTTCTTTATTATATTTGCTGGTTTCCAAGCAAAATGCAATCTAAGAAAGATTTTGTACTATTTTATTTTTAAAGTTCTCAGCTAATATCTCAAATGTAATATACATACCAAATCTATTTACCTATTTTTGTTCCACTGTACTATTTAAAGATAAAATTAATTGTAATTATCCAATATACGATTCAGATTTCCATTTATTATAAACATTATCAATTCAAATGTTAATCATTATTTTTAATTTCAGTTACATGCAATTGTAAGATACTTTAAATTCAAAATTATAAAATCTCTTAAGTATGTTTTATCTATTAAAGTAATTTTTTCAAAATAAATATTTTAAAAATGAAATTAAATGCTTTAAAATTTTTATCAGCATCAAAATATGTGAAGTATTTAGATAATTCATTATTCAAAGAGTAACAAAAAGAATAACTCCCACTTCTGAATGAGTGCAAATTCCAAATCTCAAACGGTAAAAGCAGCTTGATTTTAACACAACGCTTCCCTCTGGAGCAACTCAAACTTATGCTATAAGAATTTGGGATAGTAGGCTACTAATTCACTAGATTTTTCATCTTTAAGCATGCTTCTTATAAGACGTGCTGTAAGAAATTCCGTAATTTTATGCATTAAAATGATTAATATCTGCAACGTAAAGTACGTCATAAGATTTTCATATTTCATTTGCAATTTTTCAAAGTCTGCTTGCCATTCTCAGTGACAAGAGGCTCGAACATCTATTCACCAGCTTTAAGTTGATACCAACCCATACTATCAACTTATTTCATTTGTAATGATGCCATTTGTATGGATACTGAAGCACATCTTGTGTCAGATTTCAAGTTGAATTAGACTCATTAGTAAACTAAATTTGACTCCAATTATTTTGCTTCTAGTATGAATGTTCAGCCGTATAATTTCTGCAGTCCGCATGATATCTCTGAATCATCTAACTGCACACTATTAACAAATGTGCATAATGACTACTCTGATAAGCTGTTTCTGGAATGTTTGACCTAATATCCATCCTCCCATTGGTGACAATTTTTTTTTAAACCAGTTAATAATGATATTTAAAAATAGCATTGTTTTTTCTATTTCGATAAGCTACAAACTGGAAATCGCTCATTGTTTTAGAGCGTATATAATCATGTTCTAGTTCATTCTGAGCTTTCCCTTTTTAAATTGATTTCACGAAATTTAAATGTTACTCTTTGTTAATCCATCAAATAAATCTCTTTGATTGTCCGAAATCAAATTTGCTGATTTTACATGAAGCAATAGATTTTCGAAAAATCGTGTACTCATGGCCTTTTCAAATCACTCTATTTTAAGCTAGAAGTAGAAGTTTTTAAGACTTAAGGCAATAATGGAAATTATGTTTCTACGAAACCATGACTACAACATTTAGATTCCCTTTGCAGTTCGAGGGATCGTGAACGTTGATTTGCACTTCACGTTTTCTTCTATTGTATTTTTCTTCGTTATAACTATGGCTTAGATGCAAATTTGTCAATGTACGCGCTTATTTTATTTCATTAAAATCATGTGCGCCCCCCCCCCTAAATATTTTCTTAAAAAATGTACATGAAAATTATCATTGGATTAGTTTCCCAATCAATACTAATATCGTGCTGTATCTCAAATCAGTGTTAAATTATTTTTTTAAATTTTTAAATTGATAAAAGTTGGTTTTTTAAATCAATTTTTATCAGGAAATAACAAATTACAAATGTTGAACTATTTTATGAAAAAACAATGGTTAAAAGGAGGCCATGTTATGTGAGTGTTAATGGAAAATGATTCTTTTATTTTAAAGTGTGAAACTTTTTTTTTATTAAGAATAGCTTTATATCAAAGCTATTCTTAATAAAAAATGTTTTAGCTACTTAAAGCACATTTTTAGCATATTTGTGGAGGTCGTTGAAATTAAAAAAATTTTAATTTGTCTAAGCTGAAAATTTTTACTTTGATGGAATTTTCATGAAATTAAATTGTTTCATATGAAAATAAGAAATTGAACAAGAAAAATATTTCTATATAAATGTGTAAAAAATACAACAAATATATATGATGTGTTTTATTAATTTCCTTAAAAAAATTATTTTAAATTATTGAAAATACAGTAATTTTTTTTTTGTTTTAAATATTTTTTTACATTTAATGACAGTGATAGGAAATGTAAGACTTGTAATGTGTCATGTGCGATAATAAATAATGAAGACCAACCAATTAATAATAATGTTTCTTGTAACCAATATTTTGGAAAAATAAATTTGAAAGTTGAAATCTCCCAAACTTGTAAATTACTTATTAAAAATAAATAAAATAAAATACCACAATATCTTGAAAAAATAATTCATAGCACATTTTTAGTGCATAAAAATTATTTTCTTCATTGCTTTTATTTATGACATTTAGGTATTAAATATTTAGAAAATCTTAAATGATGATTTATTTTGTATAACATTTAATTTGGTTTAGTGTGTATTCCCATATTATCAAATAATTATGAGCTGAAACATAACATAAAAATTGAAGAAATCCATAACATTATCTTGTTAAAAATTTTAACCTGTGATTGATACATTGCTGTCATGGATCTGAAGCAAAATTTTGTCTGCTATATTTAGGATAAAGGAATTTATAAAACCAATGAAGAAAATTGCTGTTGAAAATGTAAACTTTTATGCACATTATTTTATTAAATTTTCAAAATAAAATAAGGCTACCTAATTCTGTGCATAATGCATTTCATTATTCCAATTATGGTGTGACGCAAAATGTTACAAATAAAAAAGATTTGTGAATTTACATTACTGTTACAATATAACATTCATGAAATTGAGTAGATTATACAAAACATTAAAATAAAAAAAATAATGAATTTAGATTGGTTTTTGTAATAGAATTTTACTTAATATTAAAATCACTGTTTGGAATATATTAAGATTCATAAATGTGCAATACGGTTTATCACAGTATGAATTACATCTCATACATGTATGTCATTTTGGTAGGAACCTTTAGTTTAAACTAAATTCCAAAACGCTACATTCAACAATATCCAAGATTCCAATCTACTCCACTAACTGTTGATCTGTGAAGTGCATTAACTCTTCAATTACAAGCTTGACTTGAAATATGCAACATACTCAATTTGACCGGTTCTTTGCAGTTATGATAATTCATTGAAAATTGGTGTCCACGTAATTGAGGCCATATTAAATTGGTTATGAATGATGATGTTTTAGCGTATAAAAGGTAGCAAGCTCTGTACTTGATACCATCAAAGGACAATTGGTGCTTATAAGCGTTAAAAGTTTCTTTAAGTCTTTTTTAAAAAAAAAAAAAAAAAAAAAAAAGCTTGGAAAAAAGGATTTCAATTCAGTTATTGCTTAACTACAAGATCACATGGTAAAAATTAGAACGCGTTTGGCAGATTTAGCTTTTCTTTTAACAGAAATGCACTACCCAATATTCTATCAATAACCAAATCAAACATAACCATCTACTTTTAAGAAGATTGTATAATTGTTAATCAAAGACTAATTTTAAGAAGATAGTAAAAACTAATCAAAAATTTGTGCTATGAAAATGTATCCATGTTAAACTTTCTAAAGGACGAGAAATTTTAACATTGTTTAATATTGTAGCTGAGAGTTGTTTCTATAATTTGATTTGGAATAAATGATACCGTTTGGTAAATACCCACGTCTTTATTTTGTAGTTCGAAATTAACTTGGGGTTGGCAGTTTCAATGGGCAGAAGTTCACAGTCACTCACAACACAATCGAAAATCAAAAATCTTCATTCATAAAGGAATAAAAACAATACTTATCCCCTAGAATAATAATTTGTACACGAATAATTTTTAAAAAAATATCGTAATTCACAAATATTCTTAAAAATTAGTCTAGATCTTAGGAATTACAACAAACTGATATTCTTTGTTATTAATTTTAAAAGTACAAAGATTTTTCAATTCTTATATGTTATTGTATATACGTCTTTTGATTTAACTTCCAAGAACTTGTGGATATTATGAAAAAGAATTTTTAAATATAATACATTCTCCTTGTCATTTTATCATCGTTACATCCACTAAAGTATTTAAGAAATCAAATTAAATAATTTTATGAATTCTTTCCGCTTAGTCGACTATTCTTCAGACGAAGAAATTTCACTTAAAAATCCTGATGAAAATTCAAAAGTATCAGAGAAACTGAAATATGAAAATAATCAACTTTCAGAAAAGTAATGTATTTTTTGTATGGCGTCTTATTGAAATTTGTAGTTGGGATATTTTTCTAATATTATTTAAAGTTAAATTTCAGTCTTCGTGTCTTTAGGTTATTACAGTCGAATTTCTAATAAATATATAATGTTATAAAACAGTTGAATGTAAAGGTAAAACTGTTTAGCGTTCTTCATAATTCTTTTGGTGATGATAAATGACAATGAAAATGCAGTAAAATGCATAAATTATGGGTATTGAAATTTTTAAAAAAATGGCTACTTATGTACTTTGACGACTACCTAGATGTATCATCAAAACTGGTGATTGAAAAAAAATAATATGATGACTATCTAAAAAACCTATGCTCTTACATAGGTTATAGAAGAGGAAAATAAAGAGTGTTATGTAATTATTATTTAACTCATGTTAGTCTTGCCAATTGAAATTTTTGTCTCCAAGTTAATGGTCATACTACTTAAGTACCAAAACATATTATCGAAAAACTTCGCACGTAATTGTGTCATCAAATGATAGAAAAAATTCTGGGCCGTCTTAAACTGTAATCAGACTAAGTACAAAATTAACCTTGTTTGGTAAATTTCATTTAAGGGCTAAAATTGGTACATCCTGATTTGCAAAGCGATCAGAATAAATTACCAAATTTTGTTTAAAAAAAAAAAAGCTGAAATTGAGGATCAACCAGACACACTTTCACTTTTGGTTTGCATTCAAACCCACAAGAAATAGTACTATTTTGTTCCAAATTAAATCTTGAAAAAAAAATTGTCAATTTTTAATTTACAGAGTAGTAAAAAAGATGCTGTTTTGCTTTTCCAAAAAAAAAAAAAAAAAAAAAAAAAAAAAAATTTTTCCCCCTCACAATATAATATGTGAAAAAAAAAGAACCTTCAATCTGACATTTTCTTTAGTGGATCCCATTCTTAATAGAACTACATTTCATGTACTGCTGAGCTAAGGAGTCAACATCTCTCAAGCTATGTAATAAACAGCTAAAAACATTTGTCAAATATTATGTTTGATCAGAATACTTATATGAGGGGGATTTGTTCTCTAGATTTACTTTGAAAACTGAAAGAATGAATCAATGATTTTAAAAAAATAGTATAAATTGATAAAAGCCATTTTGTGCCTGAAAACAAATGGCGTTTTCTTGTTCAGGTCCAAAATTAAGCTGTCTAATCTCAACGATTGGTTGATTAGTCTACAAAATGAAAGAGCTTGAAAAGCCTGGTTACAGCCATTTAACTTTGAATCATATTTTATTTTTGTTGATCCAGCGACAGATCTTCACACTCAAAATGTGAAAAGATCAGGGAACTCAGTTAAATAGCAAAATAAAAGGCAAAGAGTTACAGCTCAAATAGATACCATAGAATTACATGAATCTCTATAGTATCTATTTTAAATAATATATAAAATAGTTGTTTAAATTTATTGTTCATTTATGTGACTAACAAATATCCATATCTAACTTGAAATGAACCTAGAGTTCACTGAAATCCAGAGGACATTTTTTATGATTTTTTTTCTATCATGTACTATGCTATTTTAAAAGGGTCCATTGTAGATCTTTTTTTGTAGCATAATATTTTTACTTTAGATAAATTCAAAAGACACTTGTAATTTCTCAAGCTTGCTATTATAAATGTGTGATTTTGTTATTCTAATAGTAAAATAATTTTTTTAAGCAAGTAATGATGATTAAGCATAATTTATTTTTTATTTAGTTTTTAAGTTATTCTTAATTAAGATATTAAGTTATTTTAAGTTTAATTGGTTTGCAGAATAAACTTAGGTTTACTTTTAATGGCAAGTTATGTTTTGTAAATTTATTTGTATCATATATGCATCCTGCTCTCCAGAAAACAAATGAAACTTGTAAAATATAACTTGTTAAATTAAGTGTAGCATATTTTAAACCTGATTAATTAGAAAAGATTATTTTCTTGAATAAGTAATTAAAATCAAAATAATTTAAACTGAACCTTATTTTATGAACAATGATTATAATTTTAGAATGCATGTTGAATTAACATATTATATTATATAAATTTATTTTGAACAAAATATAGAATTCAGTGTGGAAATGGCTCCTTCGTTTGGCTAAAAATTTGGTGATAAATATTGCCAATAAAATTTCTATTTATTTCCAGTTCTTTTACTGACATAATTTTTGGGTTGCCACTCTCATATTGGGTAAAAAAATAATTACCAAAATGTCAAGGAATACCCATTTGTAAACTTTTTCCCCAAATATATATTAAAATAAAGTCATTGGTGCAGTTTAATTAAATAATTAATTTGAAATCTTAAATTAGATTTATATTAATTGTCTTTGAAATTCAATCTTGTAAATAATAATAATGATCTGATTATATCATATAATCTGATAATACTTAAACATGTTTTTTTAAATTTGTAATAATTAAATTAGTCTAAAATTCACCAGATTTTATAATAGATGTATGTTTTTAGATTCAAGCAGTTAAGTATATAGTTAAGATATTGATAATTTAATCTAGATCCGGTAATTTAATCTAGTATCTGGGATTTTAGATTATCTTTCAGTTTCTCAAAAATACTTTATAATTTAGAATGACATTGGACATATTGAATATAATCCTTTTTTTTTATTGAAAAAAGTCCTTGTTAATTTTGTATCATATAGATGATATTACGAAATAAAATTGAATTTCATTTAACATAGAAGTATATTTCTTAAAAAACATAGTGAAATGTTGAAGGCAAAAGACTGTTTACAAATGTGGATATTACATTAGAATTAAGATTAATCACAGATATCTTTTAAATATTTAATGCAAAACATTTTTAAATGAATTTTTACTTAAAAGATAATAAGTAATGAAAATAACTGTTGAATTTCAAAAGTTTGTATGCAGATAATATTACCATAGTGTTAATTTCTCAATAATAATATATAATTTTCTTTAGAAATAGTGTAATTTATTCTAGCATTCTTTTCTTTTCCTATTGTAAAGTAATGGCTTTTTAATGACCAGCCTTATTTTTTATTTCCTGCATAAACCATAATATGGCCTACCATTTTTAAAAAATTATTCTGTTGAAGTTGAAAGATTTGCAGTGTTTTCGAATGTTAGGCTATTCCCAATGTCTTATACACACACACACACACACACACATATATATATATATATATATAATGTATGTATGTGTGTGAGTGTGTATGTATATATATATATATATATATATATATAAACAGTTTTTTCATAAATTTAATGTTCAATTTTTTTAATAATACTGTCTCCAGTCAGTTAATCTCTCTAATGTTTTCAAATATGTCATTTGAAATCGAGCTGTTTGAACTTCTGTTAAAATAAAAAAATTATCCAGCTTATTTCATAATGATAATGAAATTCTTTCACTTATTTGGTAAATTGGCAAAAATTAATTTGTCTGTAAAGATTATTTAAATATGATAATTTTACAAGATCTTCTTGAAAATGGTAATTTAGAGAACTATTGACTATTTATGTGTCAATTTAATATTGCTTACAAACATGGAAAAGCATGAAAAATATTGTTGACGTTTCTTAAAATGTATCTCATGTTATTAGAATTTATAAAATTGATATATTAAGAACACTTGGATTCAAATTTAAATCCTTGTAGATAATTAATAATATTACTGGAAAATTTTTGTAGACATTATGAGCAAGTATGATAAAGTTCACTTACTCTGTTTATTTTTATAAATAATTTTCTTTTGTTCAGAAACTTTTATTTATTTATTAATTTACTTATTTTGTTTTTCAGAAACCTTTATTTAAAAGAACTTACAAAACAGTTGCAGTATTTCTTTCAATATCAATTTTATTAATGAAATTGGAGGTTTCCTTTTTATTTTTTTAGAATTAAAAAATGTAACTGAATTTAAGATTTTATTTCATATAATATGTATTAAACTCCTTATAAAACAGAAAATCATTTGATTATTTTAATATGATTATAAAATTTTAAAACTGATATCCATAATGCATTAAGGTTATTTAAATTTATCATATACTGTTAAATATAAAAGTTATCAATATACTTTTATAATTTTATTTAGTGAGAGCCTACCTCTCCCTCTTGAAATACAAAGAATGTATGGAGACCATAAGAATGAGGATAAAGTTGATGATCCATCCATGCATGGTGGAAAAATTCGATCATTTCCTCATGAAAGAGGTGTCTGGGCAACATATGTCTTTATACACTGTAATTATCATTTTCGATAAAACTTATTTTCATTAGTGAGTGTAATTTAATTTTTGTTTAGTTATCTCAAACTTACATTTTATGACTTTTTTAGATTATTTATTCGTTGAAAAATTTTTATTGAATATATTTTAATAAAAGTACTGTTTTTAAAGAATCCTCTTCTTTAACTTCATACTAGTATGATGTCAATTAAAAAAAAATTGTATGAGAATTAGTTTTTAAGATCTAAATTATTTTTTATTAATGACAAATGATTGTTTTGATAAAGGTAAGAATTATTTAATTTTTTAAAGAAAAAAATTGGCTGAAAACATTGCAATAAAACAATTGTAAATTTTCAGTTAAATCTTCATTTATTCTTAATTAAAGCTTCTTGGAAAGTACATATCTTGAAATTGTGTTTGTCCTTAGAAATTTAAATGTTTTATGTAATTTTGCCTATATATGTATATCTTGATCACAAACTTTTAAATTAGTAACAACTATGACTTTTAATTAAAAATAAACATTAATAGTTTTATTTCAGGTCTGCTCGATTTGTTATAAAATAAAAGCTGTTAGGTATAAATAATCAAATAATATATATAGATATGTGAAAATATTTTTGCTGAGCTCGTAGCCAAATAGTCAGCATTATAGCCTTTGTTTCAACAGTTCATGGGTGTGAATCCCACCTTGGAATTGTATGTTGGTAGTGGCTTGGAATTAACTTTAAACCATGGGTCCTGATCCAATTAGTTTTTGCGTGCAAAAAATTATTCTTGAGCAATAAATAAAATCTCAAAAAATTCTGAAAAAACTTTGGTAAATTTAGAATAAACTTTTATATTACATACTTATGTTGATATAATTATGTGTGTGTGCTTATGTATGTATATTATATATAATTTACTAATATTTTCTTGCTGTTTGATAATAAATTTAGAAAGTGAAGGTTAAAAAAATTCTATGTAAAAATACAGTATTTATAATTAAAACCAATATATTGTGTCTTTCATGAAGGATAAAATTTCATTTTCAAAAAAGATTATGTTCTGGATGCCAATGTCTATTTATTTTATGAAATAAATAAAGATTTGTGAAATAAATTAAGATCAATGTTTTTGATATTTTTTTTTAAAAAAAATCTTCTTATTTTTTATTGGTAGTTAGTTCACACATGTTTTGTTGACAAGTTATAACATTTCTCAAAAAAAATTCCTAAAATTTTACTTTGTGAAGCTCTTACTGTAAAGTAGTCAAGGAAATTTGTTTTTTAATTTGTTATTGTTTTAAGGTTTTTGAGTCTCTGACTTCTAATATAAGGAATGAATGAATAAATTATTTATGTTAAAATTATTGGATAAAGAAATTTAAATTGTGTAATTAAAAGTGCTAACAAAAATTTATACTGTCTGTAAAATAGAGTCCAAAGCAACTCATGCACACAATGTAAAATGCCACAGTACTTTAATTTTCTGAAAAGCACAATTTTTTTAGTACTTAGGAATTTTTTACTAATCATATTCAAATTGACTACATTAAGAGAACAATATTCCATTAAAAAACAAAAACTTTTTTAGATTGCTTAAGTTTCTACTATTCAAACAACTGTTTCATCCCTTTACAATATCTTAAATATTATTTTTATCTCTACTTGATTTAATTTGAAATAGTTCTTAATTTTGTTGAATTTAGTAAGTAATTGAATTAATTTTGTAATGATGGTTAAGATTACAAAATTATAATGGTTGTATGTATATAATTTGTAATAGTTGTTAGGATTATAAAATTATATGTAAAATTTTTCGTAAATATATTGAGACTACAATGGGAATAATTAAAAAATACATTCTTTTTTTATTTTAGAGGAAACAATACCTATTTTTTGTTTAAAGTTGAATTAATAATGGTTGTATTAATTTAAAAAGAACACTTAGATTTTTCTTAATAGTAATATATATATATATATATATATATATATATATTATTGTTTTCAGATGAACCAAATCCTGAATTTTTTGAGATGCTTGCTAAATTTCAGAAAACTGCTGCAGAACATGGAATTATTTTAGATATTCCTGAAAGTTTTCATGTGAGCTTATCGAAAACTGTAAAATTGAGGCATCATTGGATTCAGCCCTTTATTGATTCTCTGAAGGTTCACTTGTGTACTTTTTACAGGTAATATATATATATATATATATATATATATATATATATATATATATATATATATATATATATAAATTAACTGCAGCATTTGTGTACTATGCATTCCATTTGAATCACCCAACTTTTAAAATTGATCACATTGCTCAGCAGTAAATTTACTGGTTTCTTGAGATATCAATAACATGACTTGTCATCCTTAATATCATTTTTTGCATTCTTACTTATTAGAAACAATCTTTTAAGTATTTTAATTTCAACAAGTTATAATCATTAATGTTTTCAGAATCAGTTTCAGAAAGTCAAATAATTCTTTATTATTTCCTGATCATTAGCAAAATAACATGCAGGCATACAACAATTCTTTCAATTATCAGACAGTTCAAGAACCATTTTTGAATAATTTTTAAACATTCTTGGTTTTAGAATAATTAATCAGTGAAATCAATTTATTAACTTAGAAGTAGCAAATTGAATGCATCATTAGAGCAGTAATTTAATATTTGGATTTAAGTTTACTAATAATTATAAAAACAGGAATTATTCTCAATACTTTTCCCAGTTTTTTTTTTTTTTTTTTTCTTGTTTCAAACCATTTTTCAACATATGCCTATTTCTTAAAATTTCCAATTGTTAATGTTTTTTGCTGATATGCTTAAACGATTATTATAATTACTGCAAAGCTGGAGTGAAATTATGCCACACTGGGATATTAAACTAATTTTTTTAGTTTAATTTTTCTATAATATAATAATATATTATATAATTAATTTAATTATATATTAAAATGTTTATGATATTAGTCTAAATTTATAACTTGTATAATTAAATACTTAAAATTTATTACAATGTTTTTTTTTTTTTTTGTTGGTTCTTATAATTCTCATTTAGATGTCATCAAAATTTAAGAAAAATTGTTTGAAGTATCTAAAGCACATCATATTAATTATAAACATTTTATGTATTTCTTTGAAATTTTAAGCAACAAATATTGTTTTATTTTTATTTTATTGTAGACTATTTTGCATTGCTAATTCATATTTATCATCATAAGATTTAAATGCCTAGAAACTCTTTGGAATATATTATTTTTATATTTTGGAATATATATTTTCAAATATAATTTAGAAAATACATTCTAAATTCTTTAAGTACAAGTATTCTCTACCATTAGAGAAAAATCTTTTCCTGTAATGATTGAGAATAAATATATTTGCAGTTTGAAATAATGTTAACTTTCTTTGATATAAAATGTATTCCATTTCTATTTCGTAGAGTATTTGATCAAATGAAATAGAATCTTAAATGAATCAGTCACATTATTAATGCACAAAATTTATTAATATTAAACTTTATTTAAAAAAGCACGTTTTTAAATGCTTTAAAGTATTTTAAATTTAAATAAGATTATAAAAATAACTGTATGAGAAATAGAAATGAATATTATTAAATTTATGTAGTGAATTTTCATTTTTTAAGACATTTATATTTTATAATGCATAGTTAGTGTACCTGTGTGTTGTATAGAGATTTAAATATTGAAACATGTATCTCTAGATTTTTAATCATTATTTTGATATGCATAGATTCAAAGTGATGTTTCAATCTTTGGAGGTATATGAAAATGAAGAAAAAACTCGGTAATAGGTATTTTTCTATCCAAGTAAAAAATTTATTTTTTTAAAAAAAGTATTAATTATAAAATTTTATTTCTAGATTAGTTTTTTTTTCTTTGTTTAGTTTTGTTACAATAAATGCCTCTCATAAAAATGTATGTTATCATAAAATTACTGTTTAATAGAATATTATTATTACTTTAATATGAATAACCTTATCGTTATTCTTAAATTGCCACTTATATTCATTCAGTTAAAAATTAAATTGGTAGTTTTATTTGTGTTATGAAATAAAGTAATTTAATGGATCTTTTAAATATAAACACTATCAAATAATTATTTTCCAAATTTAGACAATTTATTTTATATATCTAGTTTTAAACAATTTAAGTTAAGTTTTTATTTGAACTAATTATTTGATGTAATTTGGTATCAAATTAAGTTTTAGAAAAATTAATTTTTTAATAAAACTGTTTCTTTTGTTTTTTAAAGGTTATTTTTGTTTTAATAAAATGCAAACTTCCTTAATAAGACAATTAAAAGAAATAGTTATTTTTTAAATAACTAGTCATCCAATATTCAAAAATGTAATTTTTTTATCATTGAGTAAGATTCCATTATTTGTTTTGAGTTGTTGTTTATTTAGTGTTAATTTAAAATTTACATGCTAGTTAGCAGACACTAGTGATAGCTGATGAAACAATGGAGATTTTTGTAAAGATATATAATTTAACAAACTATAGAAATTTTAAAAATATCAAGGTAAAGAATTATTTTATTTTGTGAAAATAAAGTATCTGTTAGAAAAGGTTTTAATTCATTTCCATTTTCTGAAAATGTAACTGACCCTATTCTGAAAAAAAAAAAAATAATAATAAATTATATGTACAGCAAAAATCTTATGTTCTGAACAGTAATTTCATATTCTAATATTGTGAATTTTAAAGTTTATTTTATTTTTTTTAGTAGTATTTTAAAAATGTAATAGAATTTTGACTTACATTTGATTCTATTAAGTGATATTTATGGAAGCAATATTTTTTTCTTTCTTTTTTTAATTAGATTTCTCAAAAGAAAAATCTAAATCCCATTACTTCAAAAATAATTAATAATAATGATAATAAATTAATAATAAAAAGAATCTAATTATAGAACTTATGGAATTTATCAAAAAGAATAATATGTAATTTCTAAATTTTAAGTATTAAAAAATTAAATTTATTATAAGCTAGTGTTTATATATGATCAGTATATATTATAATTAGTGTTTATATATTGTTAATTTATTTTTGTTACTTTTCAAATATTCAGTAGTAAATGTTTTTTCTTTTTATAAATATGGAGATAAAATTTAAAAAAATCATAAAAGTTAAATATTGCTTTTTTAGAATTTTACATAAATTTTTTTTATGTTGGTTCTAATATTTTAATTCATATCCAAATATCTTTTTGTAACAAAAATAAGTTATCTAACTATTAATTTACTAAATTTGCATATAAATGAAAAAATAATTTAACTAAGAAAACATAAAACATGTAAGTCTTACAACATATTTGTTCCGTTTTAGTTCTAGCTGATAAGAAAACTAGTGTCATTATTTTAACATTTTTATTGAATTAATATTAATTAAGATGCTAAAAGTCTTATTATACCTCTTAATATCTGGAACATTTGTGTATTGCAATTTAAGAACTCAATGAGCTCAGGCCACTTGAAGGAATATTGATGTTGTCATAGTTATCCATAATTGTAAAAGTGTTTTTGGAATAAAATTTTATGCACAACTTAATTATAATCTTGTATATGTTTATGTGTTATTATGTCAAGTTATGTGTTATAGTTTAATTGTCTGATATTCTCTAGAATATTCTGCATACCAATCACAAACCATTGTAGTGGTTATTGATGCCTTAATATCCTTCATTGTTATTTTGGTATTGTAGGCACCATTCATATTTTCTAATAAATTGTATTACATTAATATTTTCTAATAAATGGATTCAAGCATGTTCAAGATTAATATGGTTGACTTTAGTTTATGTATTTCTTCTAATAAGAGATTTGATTTTTGTCCATTTATTATGGGTTAAATTTGTTATGTAAAGAATTATATATTTCCACCTATCAATTATGTAGTATTTAAAATATTATAAAGCAAGTTGAATACTTTGTGCTTGCATTAATAACAATATTTTGCACTCTTACATGTAGTTATTCAAACAGTAATCAGGTAGATAAGAGTTTACTATAATAATACAAGGCTTTATTTAAGTATATAAGTAAAACCTTCTATTGTGTTGATTATAACATGGTATAAATAAATGTTTAA
This sequence comes from Latrodectus geometricus, assembly GCA_026290005.1. Classification (NCBI taxonomy): domain Eukaryota; kingdom Metazoa; phylum Arthropoda; class Arachnida; order Araneae; family Theridiidae; genus Latrodectus; species Latrodectus geometricus. The sequence continues at coordinate 14,912 of JAPDSC010165191.1, forward strand.
CTGGAATAATCTAGAAAGATTTGTTATATGTGGTTGATACCCCTAAAAATTATCAGCTGTGCTAGATACTGTGTGGTTACCACTTTATACTTTGATTTAATGACTTGTAGATTTGATTCTTATTTTATCTGTGGTTATTCATAGTTGTTCGGAGTCTGCTTTAAAACTGTAGGTTCCAGTCCAATTAGTACTAATTTGCAAAAACTGCATAAAATTCACAAACAGTTTTTCACACACAGTTAACTTAAAAATGTAAATTTCCAACTATTATTTTTTATTGATAGCATCATGATTGATTATAATAATGTAAAAACAAATTTTAATTAATCTTTATTGTGTTATAAGGAGATCTATTTTTAACTTGAGTTTACTTTCTATTATTTTATAACTAGTTTAGATATATTGAATTTTGATTACAATTTAAAGATACAGTATTTAAATGAATAATTTTTTTTAAAAAAGCTGTTGAATATATATTTTATACCAAATTAAGTTAGTTTAAATTTATAATTTATTGAAGCATGTATTTCTAATTGTTTTCATAGTATTATTTCAATTGCAGAAAATAATCATTTTGTTCAATGTAATATTTATAAACATGTATAATATAATATTTACAAATGTTTGTAAACTTTGATATATGTACTTTTAATAACAATTTTATTTTATAGAACATTTTTAGGACTCAAAGTTCATACTGGGTTTGAACATTTATTAAAGTTGATAAAGAAAGTTGATTCATGTCTCAGTGAATTTCAATTACCAAGTTTTTATAAAGCAAGTATATTAATATATTTTATTAAGTAATGTTGTAATGGGTAACTGTTTGTAATGTTTAAAATAAAAACTCTAAATGTTAATAAATTTATTTTTGTATAAGAATCTACATATACTATACAATAGTTATAAAACATTTAATACTAGGAATTTTGTTGTAAAATTAAAATTTAAGTAAATTAAAGCTTATTGAAAACTAATTTTAATTGGTATTGAGCATATTGTCAAAAAAGTTGAAAAAAATATAAAAAATGTACTTAGTTTGATTTAATTGGCTTTAAAATATACTTTTTTTTATTAATGAAATTTCTCCATATTTTGGATATAAATGCTTATGTCATTATTTTAATTAGGTGAATGTATTTAGTTTAAAATTAAATATTTTATGTTACATTTTTATTTTTTAAATGAAAGAAAGAAAATGGATTAAAACAATTTAGTCAAAAATTTTATATATAATGAGTCAAATGTATAATAAATGCATTTTTTTTTCGTATTTGTCAATCTTATATAAAATATCTCTTAATGCTTTTTGGTGGCATGGTATTTATGACTAATTTTATAATTTTCAAATATAGAAATTCATTTTCTTCTTTAATTTGAATATAAAAATATAGGATTTAAAAATTTTAAGTTTTAGGAAAGAAATTAAACTGAAGAATTTGTATAACTTAATTCTTAATCAGACAACATTAAGTATAACTCTCATTTCTAAGTCACGATAATTATTGTTTCATTCTAAAGCTCTTAGTATTAAGATAATTGTAACATAATAATGTGGATTAAATTAGTTTCAGTCTTAGGAAAGAAATATTTCTAAGAAAACATGTGTAATTTCATTTTTTAAGTGTCATTTTTAAATCTGAAATGGTAACTTCATTCTTAATATTAAGTTTAATTCATTTAAATGTTCCTTTAGATATATTTAAATCTTATTTGTGAGACATAAGCTGTTTTTCAACCAAAAGAAAATTTTCAAAATTCTAAACCAGTGTAAGATTATAACGTATTGGAAGTTTATATAGGCTGATAGAATGTTTTTCTTTTCTCTCTCTTTTTTTATAATTTTCATGAAAATTGTTCAATTTGTAATATTATTCAACCAGATTAATATAGATGTGAAAAAATTTTTAATATTCTTTTAAAATTAAAAAAAAAAGTAACAATCTTAAGAATCTCAGTATTCCTTATGAATTTAAGTTTTAACATATTATTTATAGACATATACTTATCTTATTATAGACAAATTTATTAAAAATTTATGTTATGTTCTAGAATCCATCGTTTCATTTAAGCTGTGCGTCTTGTGTTGGTAGCCAATCAAATCTTATTGAAACTTTTATGGCTGATCTTAATGTAAGTAATAATTATTACAATAAAGCTCATTTCTTTCTTATATTTTTTATTATTTTATATATTAAGAGTTAGTTGTGTTATTTGTGCTTACTCTTACATAAAAAAAATCTGTTTACATCTCTGACATTTTTTTGGGCAATTTTATTTTGCATTTGTTTCTGCTTCTGAAAAAAAATGAAATTGGTTTGATTTTCTAATCAAACAAATCATAAGTTCTTATTCCCATTGTAAGTGAATGATAAATGACTGCATTATTTTCAAAATGCTATTAAAATTTCTTAATTTTCTTTTTATAACTAAACATTTAAAAAAAGCTTTGCTCTAAGCTTTCATGCACAAAAGTTTCTTTTGTGTCATTATTTTCTTTAAAAAATCAACCAAATAAGTTTTCTTAGCTATTTTTTTTGAGAAAATATATTGACAACTACAATTATCTTACTTCTGTTGCTTTAAAAACTGGAATTCAAAACTAATTAGACAACTTAAAAATCAAGAGTTTAATAACTGCAAACAGTATATTAACTTTGCATATAAGTGAAAAAAAATATTTAGCTTCTATCCTTGTTTTTAAAACAGGCTTATCAACATGCTATTTTTATGGGGCCATTAAAAAAATAAAGCCCAACCTACATTTTATTTTGTAGAAAGTAAAGCTTTTTAGTATCGTAAAATCATTTTATTTTTATTAGAAATGTTCTTTTTATAATATTATATGCTGTTATATATATACATATTGTAACTAATGTTTTTTTTAGGCTTGTTTCTAGTTTCCACATTATTTGTTAATGATAGGTAATTAATATTTTACTTAATTCTTAATTATCTCTAGCCTATAAGCTATATCTCATCAAAAGAATCCCAAAATCTTTCTTATAATCTCATTAATTTGCTTTATGAACCACTGATATTACTTTTATAGAAAAAATACTATTATGTAAAATGATATTACTTTCTAGGTTTTCCTGATTATATATTTTTGTTTGACATAAAATTTTACTTCATAATTAGTGTAATTTTAACTAAATTTTAGGGATTAGTTTTATATACAACAATAATTTAATAACTTTAATTTACAATCGTGAAAAATTTTTTATCTTGTTTATCTAGGTGATGTTTGAATCATTTGTAGAAAGTCATACAAGTTGCAGAAGTATATGGGTTACAGCTGTTAATTGTAAAAGTGGAAATAAGTTATATACAATTAGTTTAAAATCTTAACAAAATATAATGTATCTCTTGTTGTATAATATATTATTAATAAATATTTTTTTTTGATAAAAATTGAAATAATTTATTTAATCTCATCTATAAATCATTAAACTACGTACTCTTTTTTAATTATAATAAATAATTATATTTATCTATATAGTTATTTATCTTACATAAATGCTTTCCAAAGAAAACATGTTATATGAATATTTTTATGAAACTAATTAAAATTAAACTATTTTTAAAATATAATTGTATGTATTGTTCACAGGAGCTTAGAATAATTCAGAAAATTTACTTCTGTGTATTATGATATTAAACTGGGTTTTCATAAAAAGATTATCCAATTTGAAATGCATACATTAGAATAATTATTGAACTTCAAATTAATTTTTTATATTGTGTGTTGAGAATAATAGTTTTTTTAAAGACAAAAATTAAAATCCTCATTGCATTTATGTTTGGGATATAGTATGTCAACTTGTCAATTAAAATTATCTAAATTTTGAGCATGTCACCACTAATTGCTGTCATGGTTGTTATGTATGACTACAATTAACATAGGAAGGAGTCACCAAACTGAAATATATTACAAAACTCTATTAGGAATCATATTCTTTAAGAGTTCTAATAAACTTTGATGCCAGTAATGTTTAAATGAATCACAAGAAAAGGTCATTAAAATTGATTTCTAACTATGGGTAAAAACCAATTTAAAAACACATTGAGACATTCGGTTCTCATTACAGTGGTATTTATGGGAATTAAAAAAGGAACATATCTCTCTACAAAAAAAATAGTAACTTTGATAGAAGCTCTTGAATGTTGAACAATTTCTTGTAATTGCTCCATATCACATATTTTAACATTATGGCAGTTTATAGCATTTAGTAAATCATCTCATTTTCTTATAAATTTAATCTTTCAATATCAAATTAAGAAGACACATATTTTTGCATTAAATAAAATAATTGACCTTACATTTTTTTATGAAATAACTTTACATCAAGTTTGATAAAATCTGTCTTTTACAAGTTATATTTTGCTTTTTGTATATTTTAATAATAATAATATGGAAATAATTTTTTGCAATAAGAATTGCCTATAAAATTTTAATTGTATTCAATATTAACATTCAAAATATTTTTATTCAAGATTGAAATAGTAAGTCTGTGGAAAATGTGGGCATATTATTAAAGTCATATGTATTGTAAAATGCTTACATTGTTTCTTGATATCAATAAAGGAAAAAATAAATTGACAAAGTTAGAATTATATTCCATACAGGCAATACATTAGATAATTTTCAAAATTCAATCTTTATTGAAATATTAACAATCCAAAATACAAGGTAAACAAGTTTTAATGACCCAAAAGAGCATGATCTACAGAAAATGTAGCCTATTGTTATTCCTTGAAGTAATCACCAGCACATTCTACCAGCGTGTCACCAGTTGTGCAGTGTAATCTCCTTATGGTAAAACTTGTGAGTGCCTGCCGAAAGTGTGCTTCATTGATGAAAGATTTTCAACAGAGTAGAAGTGTAATCTGATGATGCAAGGTCAGGTGAGAATAAGGAGGATGTCAAAAAGTCTCCCAATCAAGTCACTGTATGGCATTCCTGGTCACCTACGCGACATGCGGCCTCACATAATGGACCATAAAGAGTATACTTTTACGATTAACTACTGCTCTCTCTTTCTGTTACAAAAATGCCTGCTGCACACATTCCAATTGCTTTGAATACAGGTCAACAGTAAGTGTTCGGCTTGTTGGTAGCAGCTCATTGTGAACCACTCAACAACTAGTCTACCTGACACCAGACTACCAATGCATCCATGAAAAATCTTGCATGGATGCATTAGTAGTCTTGTGCTGCATGGAATATAATCCTGGCTTGACAACCATGTTTAGAACACTTGGAATTGTCATACAGAACCCCTTTTTCATGACAGGTCAGCATTTGATTGAATATGGATTTGTACGGTGGCGAGAAACAATAAGATAACAGGCTGCCACTTGTTGTTACATATGATGTACATGAGTAATAGCATGTGAGAAACCTTCTTGCTTACCTAAGCAGTGCAGATGAATTCTGTCTCAGGGGTGGGGGAGTTGTCCCGATATTCATATTTTTTTTTTAATGTCCAGAAATTTCCTTATTTTTCAAAATAAGTCCTGAAACTCCATAATTTTTTTTTAAGTTTCCTTTGAAAGTTTAAAATTTAATTAATTTTATTACATTTTTCAGTAGTAAATTTTTCTATCAGTGGAATATATTTTCTCTTTCAACTACTTTCTATGTAACAAGAAAATGAAAAAGTTTTTACCCTTTTTAGTTCTCTTTCAAACCGGTTGTTGCCAAACATTCGTCTTTGCCTCATTTTAGGCCACTGGTCACAAATGTCTGACGTCACAAAAATTTAGGTTTACCATTAGATTCTATTTTCTACCTTTACAGAAAAAGGATTCTATTTTTAGTCGCGCACAACTATTTACAATGATGACGAAATTGTGGGAATAATTATTCATCGACGTTTATGAGCATGCGTGAGATTTGCCTTTCGTGCCATTTTGAACGATTTTAATCGGTTTCCTGAAGAACGTATTTATTTAACAAGTTTGGAATTTATTTTTTGATAACAATTAATTTTCTTTTAAAAATACCAAGTAAAACGAAATTTTTCGATAAAAGATGGAATTGTATGATGGGTATAAATGCCTATTTAAGATGTGGTGCAAGTGTTGATGTTCATTCTTCGGAGTACTTCGTATGCATTCAGTGTTTCAAATATAGGTTTTAGACAAGGGCTTGCTCATGCAAATGGATCAAAACACAAAAATGCTGTGAATTGTTAAAATAATCGATCATTATCAAGTCATCAAATTCATCTGAATTTTCGACATCGACTGTAGTAGTGAATAATAAATCATGGCTTCCCAAAACGATATCAGAGAAGGCAATTAAAATTGAATCCATTTTAGTTTTGGTGGCAATAAAAAATAATTATTCCTTTTCATCTTTGAATGATTTAGCTAACATTTAAGGAGAAATTTTTGAGGATTCCTCCATAGCAAAAAATCTCAAATTATCTGACAAAAAAGTCAAATATGATTAATTTTGAACTGGTTCCTTATTTCGAAACTTATGTTTCAGGATATCGTCACTTCATATTTCGTTTGACATTTCGATGAAACTACTGCAAAACAGAAAAAGAAGCATTTAGATATTTACATCTCATATTGGTTTGATAAACAAGGAAAAAATGCCATTTGTTACCTCTAATGGCATTTCTAGGACATGTTGAAGTAAATAAAATTGTAAAAATTTTTATTGAAATAATGATTTGAATTTAGAAAAACTAATGCAGTTATCAATGGATGGAACAAGAGTTAATTTATCTGTTATAAAGCATATAAATAGTAAGCTGATTAAACCTTACCATTACTAGCTGATTTGGATATATGTTGCTTACACATAATCTATGGAGCACTTCATTATTGACAAAATTAATGGATTTGCTGAAGATATTCATCAATTTTTCAAATTATCTCCTGCAAGAAAGAAAGTTTATTATTTCTAACAGTTTGAAATACTGGAAGAAATCTTAGCAACACAGTTTCCTTCGTCGTGTTAAGAGTCGTTTGTTAAATTTGGGGTCAGTTTGTGAAAGAATTGTTGAGCAATATGATCTAAATTTTATAGTTAAAGTTCCTAAAGAGTCGAAATCTCCTCTTTCTGAAAGACATCTAAGAATTATAAAACATTTGAAAGACCCTAAAGCTCTGGCATATCGCCTTTTGTTTCTTTCTTTTTTTTTTTTTTTTTTTGGTAAAACTTTTGAACTATATTTACTTCTAATGCAAAATGGTGAGCCTTTAGTACACATGATTTACAATGAATTAAATGAACTTGTTCACAGTATTATGTTTAAATTCTTAAATCCAGAAGAAATCTGTGGAAAAAAATGGAGTAAAGTTGCTACAAATTAATGTTTATTCAAGAAAAAATTGGTTAAATCTAAACAAGATTGAAATAGGTTATGGTGCAACAACAATACTGGGCGAGCTTATGGACGAAACAACTTTTCAAAACAACTTATGCTACATAGCAACTTCTAAGCATTTGCTTCAAAAACTCCCTATAACAAATTTGTTACTCAAAGATCCCCAGTGATTGTCTCCTTATAATAGTAAGAGTTCATTTATTAGATTAATTCAACATATTCTTCATGTGAATAAAACCTCTTCAGACATTGATAAGAGGAATGAAAATAGGATTCTTTACATGTGTGAAGATTTTACTTTGCTTGTGAATGATTATGATCATGGATCTAATGTATTTAACGAAGTGTCAGCCTGCAAAGCAGTCCCTTACTTCTTCATCTGTGATAGTTCCTTAGAACGGAGAACTTTGTGTTTAAATACGACGGACCGCTTAGGAGAGTGGAAACAGTATCCAATCAAAGTGTAAGGCTCCAAAAGGAGGACGCGGCTATGAGGGGAAATTCCTCGCAAGTGGAAATAGTGTAATGTAGTGAAAAAACATAAATAAAAATGAAAATCTTTTAACTTTAATCTTTAAGTATAATAAAATATTTACATATGTACAACTACACACACAATTATTTCTAGCAAGAAAAATTCGCAATGGGTCTAAATTTGCAATCCTCTTGTAGATATTTATAATCAAAAATTTGGTCAAAGTTAGAAACTTTGCAAGATTTGGCTTTTTTATAAAAATTCTTATTTAATTTATTTATGTGTTATTATATCAACTATTTTGAGGTCTTTGGCTATATTTTTATTTTTAATGTAGCATATAAATATCTTAAAATTTTGAATTCAAATGTTTTTAATTTTCTTTCTTCATTTTACTCAAGAAATTCCATACTGAGGATACATAAGTTATAATAGGTCTAATCATGGTTATGTATAATAGTCTTTTCATTTTTAAAGATAATTTTGAGTTCTTTCCCATTATTGATTTAATATGTCTACATGTTCTTGTGGCTTTCTTGATGACATTATCTATGTGATTTTTCCATGTTAAGTTACTGTTAAGAGTTAGTCCAAGGTATTTGGCCTCCTTGACTTGTGAGATTTCTTTTTCAAATACTATTAGGTTATTTAGAATTTTATGTTTACTTTTATTTCGTTTTCTTCTTTTGAAAATTAACAGTAGCGATTTTTCTTCATTTATTCTTATTTTTCATTTGTTGCACCAGTCTTCAATTTCATATAGGCCACGTTGAAGTTTATGTAATACATTTTGTGGATTCATGGAATCTGCTAAGATGGCTGTGTCATCTGCATAAAAGCCTATATTAATTTTGTTGTCAGTTATTTTAGGAAAGTCATGGGTATAAAAAGAGATAGAATTGGCCCTAAGATACTTCCTTGAGGGACTCTCGCTCTAATGGGTAAGGTGATGAGTTTCTTGATTTTGGGTGGCTTGTTAGTATCTATTTTATAAATAAGAATGAAGAAATAAAATGATGTCTGAGTTTATATTTAAATTTATTAATTTTAGTAATAGACCTTCATGCCAGACACGATCAAAATCTTTAGATACATCTAGCATTACTATTGCTGTATATAAATTTTTATGAAGATTTTGTCCAATAATCTCTATTATTCTTACTAGTTGTTTAACTGTTGATAATTCAGTTTTATAGCCATATTGTTGTGGTATAAGTTGAAAATAATTTTCCATTCTATTATAAATTATTCTTTCGTATATTTTCCTCAGAGTAGAGAGTAAACTTATAGGTCTGTAGAGCTTTCAGGTTTCCTTGGGTCTTTGCTTGGCTTTGGGAACAATATTATATTAGCAACTTCTATATAGAGGGGAAGAAGGCTATTGCAAGGCATTTATTATAAATGTTAATTAATTTTTTTATATAATCAATTGGCAAGCTTTTGATCATTTTATTTGTAATTTTGTCTGCTCCTTAGTGCTTTCTTTATTTTAAGGTTTTTAATAAGTGGAATTATTTCAGTTAAAATAGTGGGTTTTAAGCTAGATTTTGGAGGAGTGGTTACAATAAAATGATTAACAGTCTGTTCAACAAAATTTTTATGTTCTTTGTTTTAGCTGGCATTCGGTTGAAATTGCTTATCAGCATTAGAGTAAGCATATCCATTGATCCAAGAATTCAATGATTAATTATTTTCTTTCTATTGACTTGCCTGGCCAAAGTCCATACTGAGTTATCTTCTGTAGTTAGATTTGCAATTTTATCATTCCAATTATTTTCTCTATGTTCATTACAGAGTTTCTTAATATTTTTATTAATTTTGTTTACAATCTTTTTAATTTGTAGATTGAGTGTGTTTTGAAATTCCTTTCTAAGTCTTTCTCTTTTTTATTGTATTTCTTATATGTGTTGGTAACTTGAGATAATTTTTATGATGTTTAACTTTAAAGATTGCAGTTTCTTTGGCATCTATAATATTCTTATTAAAATCTGGAATTTCTGTCTGAATTTTGTACTGAAAATCTTGTAGAGTTGTGATGTAGTTTTTTTTCATTTAGTTTAGGTTATTGATTTTAAAGAATATTGTAATACAGTTGCCAATTTACTTTTTCTATAAAATTTATTTCTTTTTCGCTTTTGCCGATACCAAGGCAACCAAGTACTGTTAGATGATCTGATTAAAGGTGATTTATTGTGGTTGCTGAAAGAGGAATATTGCTATTAGTAAGAAGTATGTCGAGACTTTCTCCTCTATTTGTAGAATGATGAAAGTGAGTTGGCTCTCCAGGTGCTATTACTTTATGATTTTTATTTTTCCGTGCATTTTAAAGTGTTATGCCATTTTGATTAATATTATTGCATCCCCAGTGTGTATTTTTACCATTAAGATTTTCACCATTAATTGCTGAATAGTTATATGTTAGAATTTTATCAAGATTGTGTGCGGTGAGTAAATTATTTCGTCTGTTATAGATGCTGGTAAATTTTATTTTTGTTTATTTTTTATGATCACTATTATAGATGTTTCTTCGAAGCCAATACTATTATTATTACTGTATAAGGTTGAATCAAAAGACCTTTTAATGAGAATAGCTGTTCCTCCTCCTTTATGATGTGCTCTGTCTGTTCTATAGATGAAATAGTTAGGTATATTTAAAGAAATTGCTGACGTTAAATGAGTTTCCGTTAATAAGATAATCTCTATATTTTGTTCATCAAGAAAGTTGCTTAGTTCTGAAATTGTATGTATTATTCCTTAAGCATTCCAAGTTGCTATCATTATTGGTGAGAAATTTGTATTATTTTTATTCATTTTGAGCATTATTAGTTTGTTGTTGCTTAATTATGGTTTCATTGAATTTTTTCAGTTGGTCTATCAAATCTAATATGCCTGATGTTTTCACATAATTTACTAATGATTTTAACTCCTAAGTGATATTTTTAGCTTCACTGATGGCTTCTTTTGTTTCTGTAATTGTCTCATTTTTGTTAACTAATACATTTGCATAAGTAAGATTTGGATCCCTACTAGTCACAACTTTTTGAGGGATGTGCTCCACAGGTGTAGCATCATGTCCTGTTTTGGGGAACTTTATACAACTCTATAACTTGCTGGGTGGGCTTCACCACAGTTGGTGCCTTTTACGGGAGTATTATTTGGTTTATTCCATTGTGAATGTGATGATGGTCTCCTAAACACTTCACACATTGAAATTTGTGGTGACATGAAGCTTGCGCATGGTAAAATCTTTGGCATCTAAAACATTGTCTTATTCCTTTTCTTCCTTTATAAGTTTCTAGTTTAATGGCTCTAGTTGAACATATGTACTAGATTATAAATTTCTTTAGATTTTTCTCTCTTTGGCATTGTCAAAATATATAGTGGTAGGTTTATTTTGTTGCCATCAACTTTTTTAGTCATCTGTGTAGTGTTAATAATAGTAAATCCTTCTTGCAGTAGTTCTTGGGTAATTTCTTCTGGCGTATATACTAGAGGGAGGTTTCTAATTACAATTTTCAAGTTTTTAACTTCTGGTAAAATAAAAGTATGATAAAAAGTTTTGATTTAATCTAAGATGGTAGTTATTTGTCTGTGTGTGGTAGAAATATCAACTTTAATTGTAAGAATTTCATTCCATCATTTTTCCTTTATATCCATTTATACCTTCATTTTTAAAGATTTCTTGTAAATTTTCCAGTTGATGTTCTTGTCTTTTATAACTACGGGTGGGATTCTATTGTTTTTCAAGGCCAATTGAAAGTTTTGGATGTCATCATTTTGTGTTGTGTCTGTATTTTCATTTACTTTTTTATTTGTTAGTTTTTCATTATCTTCTAATTTTCTTTTGTTAATTTTGTGTTTTTTGCTTGATTGAGATGATATGGGGGGGAAGTATTGGTCATCGATGAGGTCGACCTCCTCTACTTGCATAAGTGCACCAAATTTATTAGCAGTAGAAACTGCAAATTAGGGTGGAGCTTTAAGGTTAGTGATTGGTTTTGTTTCTTTCTTATTTTCTTCTGTACTAGGTTAGTAATTTGCTACTAAATTCATCAGTTTGGCCTGAAAACCTTTTCCAGAGTCCTTAGTCATGGCTCTAACCGTGGTGAAGGCAGGAGTGCAGGCAACTCTGAAAAGGGTAAACTATCGGAATGATTACGATAATGATCAAAATATCTGCAAATATTATTTTCAATATAAAAGATACTGGTGGTCACAGAAAATATAATACTTTTTCTAGAGCTGTTAAAGCATGTCTATATTTATTGAATGTAAATTCCCAACTAGAAAGAGGTTTTTCAACTGACAATTCTGTTGTGATAAAAAAAAAAAGAGTTTCTTTATCAGAATTAACAGAATAAGAGAGAGTTCCAAGATTACGCACATGTCATGATATTGTTAGAATGCATGACAATTTTATTTTCTCCATTCCATATACTAAAGAAATGATGCATTATATCCAGAAAATCCACGCAGAATATGCATCATATATGAAAAAAAAAAAGTCAAAAGATATAGCACAATTGGAGAAGAAAGAAAGGTTGAGGAAGACATAGCAGCTATTTGTGAAAAAAAAGTGTAAGCAATTGCACCTGTTAGAAAAAAATTAATGAAGTTGAGAAATTAAAGAAAAATTTGTTTGGTAATCAGTGTGCAGCTTAAAAACTTTTGTTTGATGCACCAAAAAAAATAAAAAATAAAAAAAATAAATAAATAATAATAATAATAATAAAATAAAGAAGCATGTGGTGTTAGTAATGATAATATGAGTGATGTGAAAGTTGGACAAATGATGCTGTCTGCTACTAATGCAGAGATTGCATTTGTGAATAAGTTGAAAAAGTGCAGTATTAAATTAAATGCTATTGCATCCATTTCAAAATGAATATTATTCAATTATACATAACTTTACTGTTATTTAAAACAATTAACATGTATCGTATTAATTTTAAAAAAATGTTCAGTATAATAAGTTTCATTTCGGTATTATTTTTCATATTGTTTTGTAATATTAAAAATTAAAAAACTCAAAATTTATTAGTATTTCAAAGAGTATATTCCTTTCTAAACTGTGTTGTATTCATAATACAGGAATTAATATGTAAAAGTAATACTAGTTTTGTTTCATTATTGAAATATGTCCTGAAAAAAAATTCAGTAATCTTACCCCTTCTAACTGTTTCACCAGAAACATTAAATTGTTTGGCAAGTTCACCCCATGTTTGATTACTGTCTGCCTCAACAGCCATTGGCAGTATAGAAAGAGAATCATTTGAAATACATGTTTTCCAAAATGAAAAAGCATATTTGAATAGTAATGCTCAGAAAAACAGTCATGCAATTGAAAAATTAGTAGTAGGATTCAAATATAAAAAATGCTTTAAAACTTTTGTCTTAAAGATATGAGTAGATAAATAAATTATAGTTTATAAGCAAGCAAAAACTATAAAATACTAATCAATTTTTTAAATAATAACAGTTAGCAATGACTGAAAAAAGATTAAAAAAAGTCACTAATGAAGGACTTGAAATATGTAAAAATAAAATAGAGTTTAACTTACATAAATAAAAATGCAATTTTTCAATTATTATTTTGAATAGTGCATTTTACACTAAGTAACACTGACAGTTACTTCAATACTAAATAAGAAATACTTTAGACATTTCAATGTTAAAAAAAATATTATTTAATAAATAAACTGGAGGTCTTGTGCCTTTTAGTGATGATTATTCAAATTTGTGATACTGATGTATGTGTTTGTTCAAAGATAATTTATATTTATAATGTTTTGCACAGACATTACATTTGTAAGTTTTTTCTTCTGAATGAGTACGAATATGTTTTTTATAAATACCACAACTAGAATATTCTTTTTTACAAATATCACATACATAAGGTTTTTCCCCTGTATGAGAGAGAAGATATCGTTTCATATGAGATTTTAGAGAAAAAATTTTTTTGGCAAATTTCACATATAAAAGACTTTTCCTTTAAATGGGATTGTAAATGTCTTCTTAGATCAGAATTTTGAGTAAAACTTTTAGGGCAAATATGACATGCATAATTTTTCTCTTTTGTATGAGTTAACATATGGGTCTTAAGACTGCTTTTAGATGAGAACTTTTTTTGACAACTCTTACATATATAAGATTCTTCCTCTGTATGCGTAAGAAAATGACTTTGAAGATATACTTTTTGAGAGAAACATTTTTGACATATATCACATACATGCAGTTTTCCCATTGTATGAGTATGAATATGAACTTTGAGATTACTTTTTAGGGTGAAACCCTCTTGACAAATATCACACACATGACGTTTCTCTTTTGTATGAGTCACCATATGTACATTAAGAGTTTTCTTTTGACGAAAACATTTTTTGCAAACAATGCATACATGAGGTTTTTCTTCATGAATTTGAAAATGTTTTTCTAACTCATCTATTGTATTAAAGTAGTGTTCACAAACTTTGCATATGTGAGAATTCGCCATTGTATGAACAGTTACATCTATATACAAATAATTTGCGAATTTTCATTTACAAAAAATTAAATGTTATGGTAAAACTATATTTTAGGGTACCCACTTGGAAAACATGGCGATTTTTGTTTGGCTATCGATTTTATTGATGATTTTTGTTGGCACAGAACAATTAATTGCTCTGTTGCAATCAGAATACTATTAAGTTTTGCCCAGCTTGATCAACTGCAACCACAAGTTGGCAAGAATTAGTGGAGTATAGGTTAACCAATGTGGTATATATAATAAATTCATGTATATTATCTCTTCATAATTCATTGTTTGTTGGTCTATTTGTTTGGTTATCCCAAACTGACGAAATTGCTATGCAAAGCCAACCCTCAGATAATTTCCAATTTCGGTTATAGAAGGAGGTAACGCCTGGACCAGCGTCCATGATCGGATATCATTTGAACGTTGAGGAACAGAATTTTTTGCATAAATGTACACCTCATCAGTATAAAAATGTGCATTTGAATCATGTATTTATTATACACAACATTACCCCTTCCATTTGCATGAACAAACCATGACTTTCATCACCAAGCTACTGTGATCCTTTGAAATGATATGTATAACGAAAAAAATCACCTTTTTTCCTTTTATTTGTCTTAGGTAACACATTTAGTAAATAATGAAATATTAATTTATTATGAATCTGGAGTAATATAGTATTTAACAACAATGTTGCGAATTCTAAAGATAATTATCTCACTTAATCTTGATCATCAGAAAGTTGAACAACATGATAAAAAATAATCAGGTTTGACACTTTCCCAAAATCAGAAATGTGCTGAATAGAGGCATAACTGTTCTTCTTCTTCTTCTTGAGCTTGTCAGATATGTGGCACCTCTGCATTGTTTCATTTTGTACCATGCTCCAAGCCCAATTTTTTCCTAGTTCCATTGTCTTTTGTCACCTACTTTGATCATTAAGTCTGATATGCCCTCAATGGAGTTTAGGTGTAACTCTTTAGGATAGGGATTACCTAGAGTAGTGAATTTTGTAAGGGCAAGAGCATCACATTCATATAGGATATGATGAGCTGATTCTACCCCTGCGTGGCATTTCTTACAAATTGGTTCCTGTTTAAAAAGTCCCATTGTATGAAGGTGTTTCCTGAAATGATAGTGCCCAGTAATGAAGCCTACAATTGCTTGAGTCTTCAATCTTGGGAGTCTAAGCAATCTTGAGAGTCATCAATGCAGCTTGACTGACTGACATTCGCTGAAAATAAGAATACGCTTACCTTGGTAGCCCTTCTTTAAATTTAACTGCAGACAGATGGCGATAGCAAGAACCTCCGCATGAAAGACAGTGGCATGTTCCCCAAGCCCTTTATAAAGACTGAATATTGGTGCCACGCCCACAGAGACCCCAGTCCTGAGAGGTTGCCTTTTTTTGATCCATCAGTAAACCAGATAAGATCATTGCTTTTTATTTCAATCGTGCTGTTTTTCTATTCTTCTCTGGTAGGAAAAACTACCTCGAATGGTTTTTCAAACATGTATGTTCTTTCCATGCTGTCTGAAGGCATTTGGAGAGTTGGGTGGTTGATTTTTTTGGTAATAGTGGTATGACCTCCAGAAGAGGGTTTATCACACCACTGATTTTGCAATTTCATTCTATATGCAGTTATTCTTGCATAACTGTTAGGTAAAATCCAAATTTCTTTAAAAACTAATTCAGTGGTCAGTTCAATAAAGCGAAGTCCCTCAACAAGCTCGGACCTAAAAACAGAACAGCCGTCAGAATTTATGATGCCAAAATCCAATGTGCTACTAGATTTGTCAATATGTAGACCATTCCAAAAACATCACCATCTCCCCTGCTGTCATCAGTTTATTTTTTTAGTGACTTGCAGTGTATTTGTCTAGTAAATTCAGGTAAAACAATCTCTTTACACACCTTGAACTAGAGTTCTGATAATCTGAGTTGGAAAAAAAAAGTAGTAGATATTTATTAAAACATTACGTTGTGTTACGCTGCGTTAATCTAGGAAAAAGGATGTACATATGTTTTTCTGTATCCCAGTGGGTATGCATAGGTAACTTTAGCATGTGAAAAATACGCTGGAATTGGTTCTTCTTACATCAAAGATATGCTCAAACTAAAAATATTCGTCAGAAGAAATCTCTTACATTACATACTTGAAGCTAAAGAATAATATTTGAAAAGTAATTGATAAATTTCAATGATATGCACATAGGGCTTTTTACGAGCTGTTGCTTTATGCTGTGACAGAATAAAAAAATAAGTAGAAAATTGTCGAAAGAATGATAAAATTATCTAAAATAAAATATATTGCATAACATTATTTTTAATTGAGAATTATGTATGTTAAGCGATAAAATGTAGATAACATTTATCACTTTTAAAACTACATTTCAGTAACTTGCTAACTTTTTTTAAAAATGATATTTTTAAATATGAACTTCCACTTATTTTTATTTAAATTAAATTTTTTTATATATTTATTGTGCTCGCTGTAAATCTTCAGAAAAAAATGTGACAGAGTGAAAAAATGCTTTAGCCATGAGGGTGTTCGTAGCTAAGAATTGACGTAAAATTGTAACGAATCCATCATTCCAATAATTTAAAATAGAAGTTTTTAATTATAGTGAACATTTTGAGGCAATAAATACGGTGAGAAACAATGCAAATTGATGAAGTTCAAATGCGGATTTTATCTTTTTATAAAACCATCAAATTTAATAAATAGATATTAAAAATAACAAAAATTTCGCTAGAGTAAAAAAAAAAAAAAAAAAAAAAATTAACCGAAGTTGAAAATTTCAGGCTACAAAATATATTTGTCAATCCTCAAAACCACCCAATTCATAGCGTGCAATTACTTTTTCGAGTTAATCAAAGTAGGTTATAAAATTAGTTTCTAATTTGATTGTTAAAACAGTTTTTTTAAAACAGTCAATTCGGATTTTAGTCAATATAGACAAATTTTATATTCAGTTTAGTAGTATAGGTCATTTAATAAAATTTTAATCAAATTAGGAAAATAAAATATATTATACAGTGACAAAAATTATTTGAAATAGTTTTATGTATATAATTAAAACTATAACAATTTATCTGTTATTTATATATATAGTAATGTATTACGATAGTACGCTTACGCTGTAATACTGATAGCTTACGATAGTTTTATTTGTTAATGAAATAGTAATTTAGAATAGAAAAATGTGATAACTTTATATTAAAGTAGTTGATACTTTGTAGTCATCTCAAATCGTCTAAGAAAATGTTTTATTCTACGTAGAACAAGAATAATAAATACATGTGTGTAATTGAAAAATTTTATTTTGTTAACTCAAAAAATATTGTATTTGAATAGGAGTTTACCATTTCTTTTGTTTAATCATAAAACGTCTAATTAGATTGAAATATGCTCATTTATTCATCATTTTTAATTTATATTCAGTAATGAAGGAAACTTTGAAGAAAATAAGATTTGTTAACTTTTTTTCATTTTATGCTCCACAAACATGTATTAATTGCTTTTTATATTTTCAGTATAAAAGGCATCCCAGAGTTATACGAAAAATAATACATAGAAATGTATCTTTATGACAATTCTCAAAACTCTTCGTTTCAATATCTTGAAATTAAATAATTTCATACAGCAAACATGGACCTTCGATTAAATCTTGTAAAGGAATTAAAATTATATCCCGATATTTTCTGATTAACTGCTTATGAGAGAAAAACATTCTTTTTTTCTGGAAAAAAAAGAAGAAAATGTTTCTAAGTAAACCATGAAATCTTTGTTTTGTTACAAAATATAGTGATAAGTTTCTTGATCTAGTGATAAGTTTCTTGATGATAAGTTTCTTGATATAGTGATAAGTTTCTTGACCACACTAATGAAGTTCTAAAATTCACTTGACTCATTGATATCATCTGTTACAATTGTTTAGTTGTTAGAATCTTCAGTTACTAAAAATCATAGTGACGCAGAACTATAAAGATGTTGCGTTTTTTCTTTGATACATTTATACTACAACATTTTTAATCAGTGTATAATAAACACAAAAATAATTAACTAGAGAATGGGTATGAAATCACACTGCGTGTGTTTAATCTATAAATAATTTCAATTCGAATGTTTAAAATAATATTCAAACAAGAATGTATATTTCCGTATAGTTGGCAATGAAATTGAAACTCCAGTTGCTAAAAATATTTAATATTCAAAATTAGCGAAATAATTTATTTTATAATTTGTATGTAATTAACACATTAATTTAAAATACCTTTCAAGAAATATTGACATAATTAGAAGATATTTTTCACACCCGTCTAATCGGAAAATTGCGTTAGTTAAATAGTTTGAAGAAATAAATGATTTAGCTAGCTTTTTAGCTTAAAAAGATTTAATTTATTTTTAAAAATCCTATATAAATTAATAATTAAATTATTAAACAAAAGACTTATATATTCATTAAAGTAGGAAGCGTAGTCCTTTTAAAATTTCTACCCTACGTTTTTTTGAGTAAAACTAGACGAAAATTCAATACAAGTTTTATAAAAATATGAAATAATTTTTTTTTTGTATGAAAATGAATAATTAGCTGCATTTTATTACCACCAATTAAAAATGTTTACAAGCTTTAAAATTCAAAAATAATAAATTTAGTTTAATTATATGTCATAAAAATCATTAGAGCGTACTCCGAAATATTATGGTCATCAACTAACAATGATTATTACAAGTTAACCAATTTTCTATAAAAACTACTTTTTGAAGTCATTAAGTTAAATAGTTTTCTTTTTTCTCATATATTTATTAGTTACATACTTATTATATTATATAATCGTATTGAATAAACTTTTACATATGAAATAGGTAAACCTGTTTGTCTCTGATTAATAATCCATTTGTATTTCTTAATATTTTAGATTGTGTTGTAATCCATTGAAGCAACAAAATTCAAAGTTAAAACTTGTCATAAAATCAATTTACTTACTTCATATTTAATTGAAAATATCAATCAGAATTAGTCTTATGTTCCCAATTTTTTAAATCTTACATAAAAAGATTCTCATATATATGGTATTCCTAATTAAAAATTATAATATTTTCCAAATGCCTGTAATAGTTTATTCTCTTTAAAATTAAAAAACAATGATATGTTCTGATTAATAAAGCATTTAGATAGATACTTATTAAGCATTAGAAACAGTTTATAAAATCTTCTTGAATAGTTTTTCCAACAGATGTAAACAACTATAATTTTTCGACAGCAAACCCGAAAGACTTCCCTTTTGAAAAATTGTTACAAGTAATCAAATATTATTATTTTATCAAATTATATAATCTTTATAATAAGAATAAAAAATATAATTGTTTTATTTTTATTATATTAAAAAAATATATTTAACTTGCCACAGTTGTTAATATTCTAATAATGTGTGACGAATAAACAATTCATAAATATATCAGTCATTATACTTGATATCAGAGTAAATTTAGTTGGAAATTAGTTAAGCTTTATATTTGCTGATGTTTAACCAAAATGCTTACAGTAAAACTAGTCGTTCCTGACACGGGATCTCTATCTGAGTATAAATAGCTTGTTTATCTTATTTAATAGAGTACATGTTAATGCTTCTTTCATTCTAATTCAAGCCCAGGTTATTTGTCCAGAAAACCTATATACGAAACTGATTATTATTATTAACAGAACTTGAATTTTGCTTTGAAAAATCTATTTAAGTAAATGAAAAATTTTGTATTTATTTTAATATTCAACCTATGACATTTTTTAGTATATTTAAATGATTAATGATGTATTAATGTAAATGAATTAATCAATGATAACTTTTCTCTTACGTATTCACAGTTTGTTAATATGTTTTTGATATTCTTTTTTATCAAGTTATAAGTAGGACAGTGGTTCCCAGTCTTTTGCGTGCCGCCTTATCCTTAAAATGTGATGCTAATTTTTTTTTAAATGTATATAGTAAAAATTACAATGCTTTTTTTTTATTTCTATTAAAGTTTATTTAAATCAAAAAAAAAATATATATACAATAAAAGAAAACTTTTTATTACAGTTAAGTATCATATTTGCAGTTGAAAACTGTTTCTATCTGCAACAATTGTGATTTTTTTAAAATGAAAGATTTGCAACTCATGAAGAAATTTCAAGTGCTCCCTTATCTACAATTTTCTACATCTTATTTGTGTAATTTCGGATTTTCTGTATAGACCAACATAAAAACGAGAAAAGATAGAGACTGTTAAATGTAGAAAGCGGTATAAGAGTAGCACTGAGCCATTTTTACGACCAAATATAAATGAAAGTATCAAAAAATATCAAATTCAAATTTCTTATTAAAAGTATCATTATTATTATGCAATTATAAACTTACTATTGATTTTGCAGTAAATATTATATTATTTTACACTAAAAATTATTACCATAAACTATTTTACAGTTCCAGGTAAGTAAATAGCTTCTAAATTTATCTTTGTGTGCCACCGAAATCGTTAAAAATGTGTCGCGACAAGAGAAAAAAAAAAAAGGTCGAGAATCACTGATGTAGGGAATAATTTGATAGATAATCCATAAATGTTTCGAAAACTTCAAGGACATAAATAGTCCAAATTGCATAGTTACATCAATATAAATATTTATTCTTTCTGTAAAAAAAAGTAAAATACGAATTCAATCTTTTTAATTATCGTAAAATTTTTATAAGTTCAAGCTTAATAATTGCATGTTTTTCTCTTGTTTTATGAAAATATTGACAAGATCTTTTTGATTAAATATATAAATTTATTCACTTTATTCTAAATATTTCATGTATTTATATTTGATTATTTTAATCCCAAATATCAATTTTTTATTTAATTATAAGAGTTAATATGTAAACCTTTTATAGATTGCATATTAATAGTTATGTTATAAATGTAAGTGGTATTTTTAATAAAACTAAGTGAAAAGATTAGAAAAGAAAAAATTCTTTTCTTTTCATAAAAATTAACTTTATTGATTGGAGAACACTTTCATTTAAAATTTTCAATGCATTATCGATGATGAAACATGTTTTATAAAGCAAACTTTAGTGATTTTTGTTTACTTGTCTTGTTGTCTGTTTTTAATCACAAAAATTACTTCATTAATAAATATAAAATTATCAAAGTTTTAGTCATCACTTATATGAATAGATTGGCATATCGAAATTTCTTTATTAGAGGAGCGTATCAAATATAACGAAAGATAATGGCGAAAAATGATCTATCAAATCGATAATCAGTATAAAATTTAATGATTTTTTTATTATTTGATTCCATAACAATGGAATAAAATTTAACTCAATTAAATGATTTGAAAGTTCTTTTAAAATATATTTCATAGACGTAGCAAAGCAGGTGCACATTAGCTAAATAAAATATAACTAAATTATTCTGAATTTTGATCTTTTCGGTATTCTAATTAGAACAAAATTCTTAGAACATCATTTAATTCCTAGCGACGAGAAAATTCAATGCAGCGGCATTTAATGCCATATATTTATTCTTAATATGTTAATTTAAATATCATTTCGAGCATTTAATGAAAAAAGTAATCATTAGTGAAATACATAAACTTATTTGAAAAGTATCTAAAGAATTCATCAATTAAAAGATTTTTCTCGATTGGTCTTAAATATTTCGTACAAAACTACATTAAGCTGAAATTTTACAATTATTTTGGTGTCATAGAGCCAACAGCGAAACTAAATCATTCATTAGTGAAAGAACAGAATGAAATGGTTTTATTGCAAGAATATTGCAAAATGCTCCATTTTTCAAAAAATGTTATATGCATTCGGCATAATAACTATTGAAAAAATGAAAATAACTCTAATGAGCCGTATGTTGAGAAAAGTACTTATTGTGTGGTTTCATTTGGCGTTGTTATACTGTGTACTAAAACATGGAAAGGATACAATTTGTAGTGAAACATTACAGCGCAAAAAAGTGTTTTTAGGAAGAATGTTATGGCGTATTCTCATATGGGTGAGTTGGTGTTCGATGTACAAGAAACGA
The DNA here is from genome assembly GCA_026290005.1 of Latrodectus geometricus. NCBI lineage: Eukaryota > Metazoa > Arthropoda > Arachnida > Araneae > Theridiidae > Latrodectus > Latrodectus geometricus. The sequence continues at coordinate 37,313 of JAPDSC010165191.1, forward strand.
AAACAAATAGAACAAATGAATAAACAGCTTTTTCTCTTGGGAGTAAGTTGGCAACCAATCATAAGAAAATGCACAAAAACCATAAATGTTATTTTATTTGTTCATTTTGTGTTACTTTTTATCATAATGACAACAGTTTCTGCTATGTTTTTCGTGTATCATGATATTGCTGATTATTGGGCAAAAGAATCAAATTTTAACCGAACTCTCAGTTTAAAGACTCCTTTAAGAGAAATAACTGTTTCTTTTTATTTTCTTAATACAAGAATAATTATGATTTGGGTGCTTATTCTAATGTCATTGTATTTTATTTTTCACTGCTTAATATTAACACATTTGCTGAAAAGGTCAGTGGATCAGTTAGAATACAACTCACAAACGTGTGTCAAAATTCGTATGAAAATATTCATGAAAGATTATCACAATATACATACAATGGCAACTTACGTAGAATTAGTATTTTCAAAAGCAATTTTTTGGATTTGCACAGCTCATTTCGTACTTCTCTTCCAAATATTTGCCAACACTCTCGGTTTTTTCAGCTACAAAGATCCCATCTTTAATTTCGAAAAGGCTTCCTTGTCAATTTTATCTGGAGCATTATTTTTCATGATTTTATTATTCGGATCCAAAGTAAATGAAACAGATCAAGATATCAGGTGTAGGGGAAAAATGGTTGCATTTAATGCATCTCGATTCAGGAAATCTAGAGACTTAGGAGACCAGCTTATCAAATATCTAGGTGTGAAGAAAGAGATGGTACTAAGTGCTTGGGGTCTTTTCCAGTTTACGAGAGGCTCACTGTTAACATCATTTGGTGTAATGATTACATACAATTTATTAATATTGCAAATGGATGCAAATACTAACCATAAATAAATAATTTTATGTGCACAGTATTTTAAAAATGTTTTCATTATGGCTTATCATGCTTTAAGAATTTGACTAATTGTGAAATGAAAAGCTTATCAAGAGAAGCTTTAAGAAGCTTATATATATATATATTAAAATTGCATTTGCAAAAACGTTGATAAAGCTTAAAAAAGTTTCAACCTGAAATGAATTTCTAAATTATTTTCGAAATAATAAGTTTGGGTTGGAATGGAAATTTAAATAACAATGCAAGAATAATAAATATTATTCACAGCTAAAAGCGAACAACGTAAAGATAGTTCTTCTCATAGTCTAATGACGCACTTTCTGGAATTATTATAATTCTGTTATCTTTTATATTATCAGCAAACACAAAGAGTCTGTACTAGTCATGGATTCATTCAGTATTAGTTCAGCATTTTAAGATTGAATAAATTATTAATAAATATATATGTTATATAATAAATGGTATATAGTTATTTAAATTAAACATGTACTTTCAATAAATATTGTCATTCGATAACAAGTATGTGAATAAAGTGATGCTTAATTCATAAATAGAGTTTATGCATTTGTATATCAGTAACCAAATTTCATATTTTGGGATATTTGCAAACGAAAGTGAATATTCCGCGGAAAATTAAACTACAAAATGATCATTTTTAATTTAAAAGGAAATAAATTAAGATTACTAGTCCTTAATCGTCACAAGTACACATTTTTAGAATTTAGATTTAAAACTTATTGCTATTTTTGCTTATTTAATACAATTTTGATATTTTTTCTCAAAACGAAACTTTGCAGATTGAATATATTACAATGTTTTATACATACATATTACATTGCTTTATATATA
>JAPDSC010165192.1:0-23502 GCA_026290005.1 Latrodectus geometricus
TCAGACAAACGGACAGACACATTACACTTGCTTTTATTATTATAGATGATATGGAAATCAATAATTTCTGAAGCACTGTAGCTAGTACTATCCTCAGCAAAAGAGATAAACTTATTTAGTGATGCTGCAACTTCTGCCCAGCTGATTTTTCCTTTTCTTCCGTTTCGGCATCTGAATCACTTTATTTAGGCTTAGGTTTTGAAAACATGGTCCCTTTGTGTACAGTTAGAACGAAAATCACTTTTTTTTTATAAACAGTATTAAAAGTTACGTTTACTATTGACTAGCCGGCAGCTAATTGTTTCCGAACAATACCGAGCGCTTCCGGATGATCTCTAACTACCCAGAAAACTTCCGAATAGCACTCGAGAGTTTTTATTTGCTTTACAGACATACTTTGGGAGAAAACCAAAATTTTTACAATTTTCCGGAGCAATGCCGGACTATCGGGCATTCCGGACTGTTGGATGCCGGATTAATGGACTTCTACTGTAATTTATAGTGGGTTGGAGCATAAGCAAAGATTTTTAAATTACGAATTAATTTAAGATAATTTTTATATTTTAACTCAAAAAAAATAACTATATTTTAACTCAAAAAATAATATTTAACTCAAAATGTAAATAATAAATATAACTCGAAAGAATGTTTGCTGTTATTAAATCAAAGGCACAAAATGAAATATTAAGACTAATTTGACATTGATTCTCTTACAAATTTTCTGTCATGAAATACTGAAAATTGTTTAGATAATATAAGTTTTAAATTAATTTTAATTTAGAGTTAAGGTTTGCTATTAATATAGTACGGGAATAAAAAAAATTAGATTAATTTTAATGTCACCCTCCTGAATTCTAGGGATAAATGATTTCGGAAAATTACATTATATTTGATTTTATATTTTAAACGAAAACTTTCATAAATTTTAATATAAAGAGTTAAAATATAAGCAGGTTGATATTAAACAAATTATTTTGCAATTCCAGGCAAAATTCAATACTGAATTTCAAATAAATTGCGTATACTGAACAATTATCATTACTTGTTAAAACAAAAGAGCAACAAAAATTATTAGAATCATTTTGTATTTATTTTATAATTGTTGATGGTTACTTAACAATTCAACTAAAAACAGAGCCACATGGGATTTACATTTATATTTTTATTTAAGATGAAAAGAATGTAATTTATATAATTTATCAAATTGTTGGTCCTGTACTGTAAGTATACTCACTTAGTATTGTTATAACTAATTTCTTAGACTGTGTACACAGTTAATTTTTAAGCATAAAATATTACACTTTTTCTTTAAAAAATTAATATGTAAAATATTTCGCCTTTTTTTGGTTGTAATTTATAGGTCTTCAAATGTATTATTTAACATACTTTCTGTTTAATACATATGTAAATTAAGTATAAATGCAAATTATTATTAATAAGGATTTGAATATTTTGACAATCTGTTTATGAATAAATATAATATTCATTTGATGGACCAAATAAAAAAATGGTTTTACATGTGTTAATAAAGCACAATTATTTAAATTTAATTAACAGTTTTTTTCGAAATCATTATCATAATCTACTGAAAAAGTGGAAAATTTTAATCGTTGTACGCATTGCTTACGTACAATGATAAGTACGTTGAGCAATAAAAATTACAAAATTCAAAATAAACTGTTACAGCATCTTTAAAATGGAAAGTAATAGAGTTCATAAAAAAATTTCAGAAAAAAATTTCAAAAACTTGCTTGGGAATTTTTAATATATATTGAATAAGAATTTTTTTAAAAATGTTTTCTCTGGCTTTGTGGTATAAAATATGTTATTTTTATCATATTTTATTGAAAAGTGGCTTTATAAACATGGGAGATTTGGAAACCATCCTTTACTTTCTTCATCATCTTTTATTATTTGGAAACGAAGTTCCAACAAATAAATATTTGTATATTAAACTTTTGAATATTTATTTAACAAGAAAATCTGCAATACTGTTTAACAGTAGAATCATATCCATAAATGTGAAATTAATCAAAGAAAATACTATTGATATACACTATTGTTTACCTGCGCGTAAATAAATAAGCCTAATTTTCCAGTTATCCTATTTCAATGTGAATGAAGTATAACCTTATTTAGCTTAAAAGTTGTATTGTAACGAGATTTTCTAATATAGCACTAATGTTGTATCTAAATACCAAAGGAAAAGTTATCTTTTGTGGAAGTGTTCCACCGGTTTATACTTGTCAATTGTGAATTCATTAAACTTAATTGTCTCGTAATTTTTGCTGTTTGCCTACCAAAATATAACTCCTGCAATTTGTCTGTATTTATCCATTGCGTTACAAAATATATGTTTCACTTTCAATATTGGAACATGCATATGAGAAATACTAGCTTTGCCCTACTGAACACTTTGAGAATAACATGAGATACTACCTTAAATACCATACAACTCACTGGAAATGAACAGCTCTTGTTGCTATAGCAACTGTCAGTGAGCAGACTAATTAGTGAGAGATATTCTTGTGGTAAATATGCAATACTACGAAGTGAAGTGACGAATCGATATCTAAGCTGGAAAGCATTTCAGCTGGAAATGCACAGTGCATCTAGATAATTGACTACAGTTTGCCATGAAATTTTTTGTTTATGTATGAAAACTTGATTATACTATATATTTATAATAATAGCTACAACTACCTTTTACAATCTTAAATAAAGACAATGAAGACCAGCTGAAAGTAAATGCATTTATATTTAACCTCTCATTATGACAGATTAAATACCTTATTTTTATTTGAAAGTAAGACATTTAATCCATCATTTTGATGTATTAAATATCTTATTTTGATCCATCCATACTATTCACCCAATGAGGTATTTTAAGCATAATAGTAATAGATTTTTTATTACATGGTACAATAGTAATGCATTTTATTACATATTAAATTATAAACTTTTTGTAAAAAATAATACTTTCAATTTGTTCTTAGCTATAATTGTGTTTCATCTTGATTTCGCCATAAACTTTCCACAATAAATTTTTAGTCATCGTTTCATTTTTTTAATGCATAGCTTTATTGATGATTTTAAAACTCACTTTAAAGATTTTGTGTACTGCATATTTTACACTATTTTTTAGAATTTATTTCAAAATATGCAAAATAAGACTTTTTAAGGCTTTTCGAATAGCATTATTTTTACACAGAACCATTTTTGAGCATTACAATGGTTAGTTTTTTTTGTAGTTTTTTGGTTAGTCCAATTTCAAGGTGGTGTTAAATTTGTTGGAGATTATTGTACTTCTCTCAAGATATTTCTCGAAAATTTTCTCATACATTTTCTAATTCATTAAAAATTAATCAACAGTCAGGTGAATAAAAAAAAATTGTTGGTTTTCAGTATTATACAAAGATATTATGACAAGGGATGAATTGAAACATTTGTTTCAAATATGAGAAAATTTTGATAGTTGTGTTGAGAAAGCTCTGTAAGCTATCATGCATATAGTACAATTTTTATTTCTAATGGCGGGCATCCTTGAGCAAGTAAGTAAATTAGCCCATTTGACGCAACAAGGCTGGAAACTGTTACTCATTTTATCGTTACCTGGTGGGCACCTGTGAACCAAGACACGGAGGTACGAGTGTCATCGCCCACGCCACACCACCACAAACCCGTTTAAAGGGTGGGCCGCATTCATCCATCATCTGAGGAAAGGACAAGAAACAGAGAGAGAGAGAGAGAGAGAGAGAAAGAGAAAGTGCATCCATTCCCGAGCCAGGATTCGAACCCATTAGTCAGTTAGGTTAACCACTAGACAGGTTGGGCGGCTCTAGTACAAATATTATCATAGCAATATCAAATAAATTTTAACTTTTTATGTTGGATGGATATATAAAAAATGCTTAAAAAACCTTGACAAATTCAAGTAGAATTTGGCTACTATATATTTGATTAATATTCTAATTGAGATTAAAACGCTTTTATATATTTAAAACAAGAAATAACAAACTTCTCAAGAGCTAAGCCACGAAAAAAATACTAATGATTTTTCCTGGGAAATATTTTCATTAAATATCTAATTGTTAATACTTTAAAAGTAACATTTAACACTATGTTTTATTTTTTTAAGAAAAGAAAACTTGTGAGTATAATTTATTAATATTACACATACTTTTTAATAATTACTGTAAGATTTATTCTTTTCTTTAAAAATTCTAATGATTCACAATTAAATTTAATTGAATTAAATTAATTGTATTTTTTATCACTTTAACAAAGCTGCATACATTATTTGTTTTACCAAATTACAAAATGTAAAAATTATTTCTCAGCGAAATTACAATTATTTTAATAAGGAAACAATTTTATGTAATAAAATCTTTAATTTATCTTGATCTTTTAAATATTTTAAGTGAAATATTTATGCATAGCATAAAAATATTTTCCTCCTAATAAAAAAGGAAATTTTCATGTTTAGTATCATTTTTTTATAGTTAATTAATTTATTTTTATTTCTTACGTCAGATATTATCAAAGAATTTTCTCTTTAACATCTCATTTGTTGATAAATTAATATAGCAATAATTTGATTACATATTCTTCGAAAACTATATGGAAATATTTTTTAATCTTGCAATTAATTAGTCTAAAATAAAGAAAATGTTGATATTTTTAAAATTAGCATAATGTAAAAATTTCCTGTTCGTAAAATATTTCATAATTAGTTTCATTTTTCATTTTTCATAATTAGTTTCATTTTTTAGTGATAATATTTCTAATTATAAATTTATTAGAAAGTTATTCCCGAATGATTTTTCAAATAGCATGGATGAAAAACATCTGCAAAAACCTAATACAAATCATAAACTATCTAACTGAATTTTAAATTCACTTTTCTTCAAGGATATTAAAAAACAATTTATATAAAGTACTAATATTAAATTTATCCCTTCTCCGATATTTTAGTCAGTAATGCGAATAATAAGTAAACAATAAATAATTAGAATAATTTTTTTAGTTCAATTTTAGAATTTTATCTTTTACTTATAAATTTAGTTCATTTTTAATAAACATAATATAAATATTTTTATATTATTAATATTGGTAGTGTACATTTATCCTACTACAAATATACATTTATAAAGTTCTTTCAATTCGTATAGGAATAATTTTTTTTTGTAGTCATATAAACATGTGTGTAAGAACATATGCTTTGCAAAATTTTGAAATTGGTTTTTGCTATAGTATTTAGATTTTTCAATGTAGACTCTTTTGCCTACTTTAAAGAATCAATCTGCCTAAAGTAATATCTCAAAATTCCAAAAGGACTGGCAGAAGGGCAGTGTATATTCTTTACCTGATCCTTAATTCATGAGAATTTCGCACGCCATGGTATAAAATATACAGCACACAAACAATTTAAAGAAACTTAAAAATGGATATATTCGAAAAATAAACTTGAAAGGGAATTATATGGCACGTTTTCCGATTGCTTAGGCAAAATAAAACGAAATTTATTCGTCTGAAAATACTTAAAATGCCTACATAAAAATAAAGATAAGTTATCTGAAAAACACTTTTTTGTGGAATAAATAGTCGTACTGGGGTGGTGACTAATTTATATGATGTTATTTTTTTATGGTCAATCCGTTCACAATCTTCGACATATATTTTTTCATTCTAAAGTTATGAATTGTTTCTAAGACACTGGTTAAATCAACTCCTGACTTTGTGAGCTGGCAGAATTAAAGCTGATTTTGCTTATTTATATAAAAATAGTAAAAATGAAGAGCTGTTTAAATATTAAAAATTAAGATATGAATGTCAACATTACTATGATATTATAATTTATTTAGTCATTGTGTTTCGAAAGTTGCAGAATAAATAAATTATAAATGATTTTCTTTGTTAAAATTTGAATTACTGAAGACTGCAATTTCAGTAATAGTAATTTTAAAGACGCATATCCTTTCATTTTCTTATGTAAAAAATTGAAGTGATCTTTACTAAATCACAAACTGACAAAATACAACTTGATATTTATTATAAAATACCTACATAAATTTTTTCAATATCTATTTCTCATTTCACAATTAACAAATTTTTAAAGAATATTTAATAATAATGGTGCTTTATGTTATAAACACATACTATTTAAATTTTTTTTGATATTTGAAATTGGATTTCAATCAAAACTTATTTTTTGTTTGCATTAAACTTATTATCATTTTAAAACTCTTTTTTACACATATCATACATGGATTATGATTATCATAAAAGGATGGCATCTACAAACATTTAATTTTTTAAATATTGTTATCATATTTTCTCATAATTATTGAGTAAAGGGAAAATAATAATATATGCAAAATATTTAGATTAGAATTAATTTAAAACAACACTTATTTAGTTACTTATATCTTTTACTTTTTTAATTTATTATTTGCTAGATAACTTATGTGTGCAAGTAGTAATACTATTTACTACTGAATAGTGAAAAAATTAAGGGAAAACAGTAAGTTGAAATATATAACAGAACATTACTACCATAAATATTTTATAAAGTATCATTTTTCATTTGTTGCAAATATATGCATTATACAAGAAAAATGAAAATTCTGGAAAAAAAATTGTCTGCCAATTATTTTACACATTATTATACATTTATTTTTTTCCCAGATTCTAAAATAATTACATTTTTTTAAAAAAATTTTTTAAGCCAATTTAAGGAAAAAAATTCAATAAGAAAACTATGGAAGTAGAAAAATAATGTGTTGGTAACTCGAAAAAATACTAAAATAGAAAAGAAAATTTTCTTTTATTTTTTTCCAATTACATTGGCACGTGAACGAAAATTCTATCTTTTAAAATATTTAATATTTTTTGTTGGATCAATACAGTAGAAAATAAAGAATTGAGAATCATGGCTACATTCCAAATGTGAAAAAAATTTAAATCCGCTTAAGAAATTAAATTAAGGAAACGATTAAAGTGAGATAAAATGTTGATATTTCTTAACAAAAAATCAATGCACAAGAAGTTTTAGAAGGCGCATTCTTTAAAGAAGCCTTCCAAATGGGAGTTTGGAAAAAAAATCAAAGCTAATTTCTTAACTGAAAAATTTAATGTAGAAATGATTAAAATGTCCCGACTCATAACCATATATTTAGTAATAGGTAGTAATTTAATAGTAATGTAATAATAGAAAGTACAAAGTTTTTTATTACCATAGTAAATAATAAAGTAATGAAATATAGAAAAAGATATATATTTATTTAATTTAGTAAATTAATATCTTATTTCGGAGTAATTGAATGACTATGAAATTACGTTTCATTAAAACAAATAACTTCTATTTGATTTGATGTTTGGTGACTGAGAAAATAGCTTAGAAGACACTTGAAATTTGCATAAATTACGCAAATAGTTCTGCTAATGTGCAACATGAATGAATTGATGAAAAATTATATTTTTTATTTCCAAAGCAGCAGGCAATTACAGACTTTATCTTTATGACATACAGAGATCAAAGAAACACAAAACAAATTAAGAATACTTAAGAGACTAAAAGCACTAAAAATATAAAATCAGATTGGCAAGTTCTTCAAAGAATCTCTAGCCTCCCAGTATAAGGAGTAGATACAACTCTTAGTTAGAGCTGAGCAAACGAGGATATGGATAGCATCCATAATCGTACCATTGTGGCAGAGGGGGTAGTTAGGACTATTCACCAAATTGAAATGGAAAAGGAGGGCGTATAAACAGTCATGTACAGATGCCGGTCTAAAGGCAGTCACTGCATTACTCCTTGGAAAGTCGGGGAAGTAGAGGATAGCATTCCTTCATGGTTTTTCTCTTGTTCGATCTTTTAGTAATGACATGTCTTAAGCATTTAATTAATTTTTGATGATGTATGAGGCCTGATTAAGTAAACAATCTTTGGAAAATAATTTAGAACAATTGAAAATTAGTTTTCCAATATTTACAGAAGCACTAATTTTTAACATTTAAAATTTTTTTTAATGCATTTTGAAGCAGGATTTGGAAGTACATGAAGGTATTATATGCAAAATTTGGAAATTATGCATTTTGTAGCAGAATTCAGAAGTTTAAAGTTTTTCAACATTTTCAAATAAATACATTATCAACTATAATTGAGACAAATAAGTTATGCATTAAAAATACTCCCATACAACAATCATCACCACCCATTCTAGAACATATTCTTAACACAGTCAGATTCGTTATAGTATTATTAAATTTTATAATGTTTTCGAAGAACATAAGCACAAAAGTGTCCCTCTTTATGAAATGAAATGACAAAAAACAAATGAGAAAAATTACTTTAAGGAATCATTAACATTCTTATGAAAGAGAAAGATCAATGTTGATAAAAAACTTATATGTAATAAAGAAACCTAAGTAAAAAACTTAACTTTATTTATAAATAATCTTCATATGAATTTCAAAATATAAATTTTGAGCATATAATTATCATAAAACAAAAAAAAATATTTCTACACTTTAGGAAATTTAAGAAATATAGATTACACAGAGAATAACATGTTATATATGTACCAAGAATATCATTTTTTATTAGAAGTGTGTTCTTGAAAATTGAAAGATATTAACAAAAATGATTTGATAAATCTCAAAATTTGTAACTGAATATTTCATTTATTTGTTTACAAAATGTAGAGTGGGTTTCTGTTATATCTTAGGACATTATAATATAAGGCCGCTTAAGGATAATAGTTTATTATTCCCATGTTAGTTCATGAAGCTGTGCATCCATATGCTTATTAAAACTTTCATTTCTTTGCAGTCAATTAAAATGAATATTTAGCAATATTGACAAAAACTGGAATTCTTTTCTAAATTTTAGACATATTGAACATTTATAGGTCTGCACCCAGTTATTAAAAAAATTCTACACATTTAGCGGACTAATCTCTTTTCTAAAGGGGCTTAATAAACATACCGGAATTTTTAAAATAGAATGGAAAATAATAATTGAAATTGAAATGAAATAAACGTTGAAATAAGAGAATCCAAGTTTTACATTAAATATTATATACTTAAATAATTCATTGCAAAAAAAAAAATTACATTTGATTTAATTGCAATGAAAAAAGAAAAATTTGCATCAAGGAAATATAATTTAAAATAATTTTGATATGAAGATTTATGCAAGTATTCCTTTTGAAGTTATTTTAAATTGGCTTTAATGGAATGGCTTTAAAAAATGTAACCATTGACAATATCTAATCTATTATATATTCCAATTAAATTTAAATAAATTAATTTCTCGAAATCAAGTACATTAGTTAGAGAGTCCATATTTAATTAACCCTACTAAAAACAGAATAGAACAATTGCAGAATTTTTTTATGCTAATTTGCTTGAATTATTTTTATAACCTATTATACTCTGTTCATTTGTCATGCCGATATTAAGAATTATGTTTATATTGACATAATTAACTGAATACAATTTATCTATAAATGGCTCACTTAGTGAGATCATAATATATAATCAACTAAATTTACCTTTGATAAAACTTTGGTATTTTAATGTCAATTTATTGTACAACATTTAGTTCTCTTAAGGAAACTGGTATTTTTTTCTGTCTTTGAAATGATTAAATACAGCTTCTTATTTTTTAGTTTAAATTTTCCTAATGATTTTCATAAAATACATTTCTACAACTTGTTTTAATAAGGTGTGATTGAAAATTAAATTTATGTGTGCAATATTTTTTCAAGGACATTTGTCGTACCTAAATAATATTCAAAAATATATTTTTAATATTATTTTATAAATAATTTTAAATGTTATCATTAGTTTAAAATTAGAATGTTTTATAATTAGAATTATTAAATTTAGAATGTAATATAATATGTATACAATATTAGGATAATTGATTTAAATTAAACATTAAATTACCAAAGAAGTATTAAACGCTACTTTGAGCGTTTTGTTTTTCATATTTAATTGGCTTGTAACCTAATACTTTTTGTTCTCTATACTTTTATATTTAAACTAATATTCTTTGATATTAAATAATGGGGTATTTAAATATAATATGGATTTTAGACTGGTAGATATTCTGAAGCTACAGTATGGATTGAAAATATATAATTTAGTATTTATGTAATCGCTTAAAATTAAATATGTGATGAAAGTGTTAACAATTTGTCTGTAAAACAAAGAATTACTATACAATACTTAATTTATTAATAAAGTGTTTCAACTCGTGATTGGAATCCAAAATAGTTTCGTCGCTCAACAGTCCCTTTTAGTACACGAGGTTTAATTAGATTAGGACCTACTGTCTTAAAGTGAATTCTGAGCTACTAACAACATCCTAGCCAAAAGTGGGATTCAAACGCACGAATGGTTGAACCAAAGCGTTAACCTTTTAGCTCTCAGCTCAACTTAAATCATTTTAGAGTGTGAAATTAAAACAGTTCGTATGCATAATTTACATAGTGTTTAAAAACTAATATGAGTGAGAGTATTTGTAAATGGGAAAATTCCATCTATATTTTCATTTTAAATACAAAAGACATTTCTTATTAAAAATAAATAGACTCTAAAAGGAAAATCAACTTAAAAAATTACATTAAATTAATATGTATTTTAATTAACTTTGAAATTCACTATAAAAATTGACGATATAACTTTTTAATTTATAATATTAATAATTTATTTACTAACATTATATTGACAAATTCCTTAAATTTATTTTCTACAGCATTCTTATGTATAGTGTCTTGAAACCTTTAAGCAGATGTAATAAAATTTGTTTTTAACAATTTCATTTACATTTAAAATATAGACGTTTTGTAAAAATATTTAATGTTTTATAGTTAAAATTAAAATTAAAAAAAATTACTTTTAAGCACTGCATTACATATTACATTTTTACAAACGTATATTACATTTTTAAGTAAAAAAAAACTTAAGTTAAAAGATAATCATTTTTTTACGTATTGAGAAAAGTTAAGTGAAAAATTTGAAAAATATAGTTTTAAAATAAGGAAACTCCATTTACATATCTTACTGCAACATTTTATACTTTCTTAGGCCTTTATTCTTCTGCTATATATTTCGTAATTTATAAATGCATTTTACTAGAAATAAAGAGCACTGGCAAAGGTAAATATGTAGATTTCTGTACAAGAAGATAGTTTTAAAATATATTCTGCTAGTTGTGAAATTTATCGTCATCTTTTTCGTTAGCAAATAAACTAAGCATTCTGAACTTTTCTCGAAGTAAAGCAAAAGATAAAACTAGATGGAAAAGATACATTCTCCGAGTTCAGAAGACATTTTATTTCAATACATATAATAATTTTAAAATTATTAATGATGTTTCGAAGAAAAAGGAGTTTAAGAAATTCGAATGAAGTGTTTTTCTTGACTTTCTTACTGGTTCTCAAGAGTTTTTTACCTTATAATTTAAAAGTGAATAACAAAATTAAATTTTATTTGCAAAATTGAATTTAATTCTCAGTTAATTTACAAAACTGAAGAATCCTAACTTGATAATTAATTAAGTAGAGAAGTAATTATATATATTTGCTCTCAAAAATGTTCGTACGCTTTAAAATCCTGTAGATAGAGCATTGTAGTCCGGAATTGAATTCGAATACAATATTTATTTCGATGCCTCCTTCTCATACTATTCTGAATAGAGACAAATTTTTTGTTTTTTAATAGAGACTTATTTTCTTTTTTTAAAATAAAAAATGCAAGGAATCATAGACAAAACACATTACAAAAGTTATCGCATACCGAAACAATTTCTTGAAATTTCATAAATAAAATTATCGTCTGGCAATTTTTTTTTATTTCGGTGATGTTAAATAAACCGTTTGACTGTATTCTTTGCTGTCTTACTCCGTTATATTTTATATAATAGTTAAAAATGACTCGTAATTGTGAAGAAACAATGAACAGCATTCCAAAATGATAATTTTTTTATCATAAGTGTGGAAAATCCATTCGTGATATCTCTAAGTTAGTAAATTTAACACCTTCTACAGTACAGTAGAAACGCTTTAAAGAGGAAAATCGGATAGAAAATAAGGTAAGAATTGGTAGCCCGGTAAAGTTAACTCAAAATTAATAGAGATTTATAGTTCTAAAATTTATGTAAAATCCCCGTTTGAGAGATGTAAGGCTTTCTACACAATTTACTGGAAATGTTTCTCCTTCAATTTCATCTGAAACTGTTCAACAAATATTCAGATCAACTTTATTACATGCACGCTCTGCTCGAAGAAAAGTTTTTGAGTGCAAAAATCGGAATCTTTAGTCTTTCCTATTCAAAATCAATGATAAATAAGCCCTAATCGTAATATGTCTTATTTGCAGTTGGAATCAAAGTTAACATCTTGGGTTTCGAATGGCCTATAAGTGTAAGGAGAAGAAAAAGTGACGAACGTAGTCCCAAGACCTTGGATGGAATACTAAAACATGCCGACGGAGGTGTCTTTGTGGTGGGGTTTATATCAGTATCACGATTAGGTAATTTGGTATTTATTGATGGAATAATGAAGCGTGCTATTTATTTAAATTTTTTAAAAGATAATTTTAAATTATCCACCGAAAATTCAGGTATTGGAAAAAGCTTAATCTTTTTTATCAGGATAATGACCCTAAGCACACAGCCCTCAACGTTCGCCTTTGGTGACTCCATAAAATTTCAAAATTTCATAAGTTCTGAAAAAACCACTTCAGTCACCAAATTTAAACTCGATAAAACAAATTTAAAGAGAAGAAGAGGTTAGAGCAGAGATTGGCAAACTTTTTCAATCGCGGGCTAAAAATCGAAAAAATAAAGTATATCAGTGCTTTCATCCATAGCTATGGAACAAAATTTAAACTGGCCAATCTTTGACTGTAATTGTGATGCCAAATTTTTATCGATGGCTTCCATTCTAGAAGTCACTATTTTTCGAAATAAGTTTACAGGCTCAAAATTATTTTTCTTGTCTGGACATAAAACATCACAAACTTGGAGCGTGCATTGTTTAACGTACTCCCCATCACTGAGAGCTTTATTATTTTTAGCAATATTGTATGCTACAATGTAACTTGCATGTGTAGCGGCTTCTTGAATACTGTTTACTTTCTTGAAAAAATTTTGTCGGCCTGATAACTTTTTACAAAGACTTTCTGCATTTTTTTTTTTCATATTCGGATATTGCTTCATAATTGGAATTCTTATGCTTAGATGTGAAATGACGGGAAATGTTATATTCTTTGAATACTGCTACAGCCTCATTGCAGATAAGACACACTGGTTTATCTTTTACAACTGAAAACAAATATTTCCGTATCTATTCATCAATAAAAAAAAGCGCGGCACTCTGAATCAACTTTAGGTTTTTTAGTAGCCATTTTTGGGTTGAAATATTTTACGAATAACCCAAACAAGCACTAGCTACGCTATACTTTTAATAATTTAACCACCCACACTATTCACAATGACGCTATATGTCCACAATCTTTCAATACGCAATCAATAATATTAGAACTTGCGCCAAAAGAAAAAGCCGCTAGATGGAGCTTAAAATGCGCAGTCTGCCACATCTGAGGTCTAATTCACCTATATTGAATTCCCATATGTCTGCTCCACAAGAAAAAGATAACGCTTGTTGGCGCCAATCTACATCTATAACTAACTAATAACTTCCGCTTTTAACTCTACCGATTGAAAACTGCCTGTGTTTGCTATATCCTTCGATTTATGTTTTGTAGAACAAAAATAGAGAATGTAAACAGATTAGCAGCTCTTTGAAAAAAGGAAGAAAAAATATAACATTTAAACAAAGTAGAAAAGGAGATAAATATATAATATTAGTTTGGGGAAAAAGTAATCCATTATTTTTTCGGTAGACGTCTGTAGTGATCGATATCTCGTGTGGTATCTATCAAACAATTTCAGATTTATGCTCGTTGGAAAGGTGATATTTGACACTAAAATATCCTCTTGCGGTTTTTTGTTTGATTAATTCAGTTACGAGTACAAGGTTTTAAAAATGGAAGACAACAAACAGAAAATTCGATACATTTTCGTTTTTCTCTTGTAACGGTAAAAAAGATAGCCGGGTGGTTAAAATTGTGAAAGGTGTTTATCGTCCTATATAAGACTGTAACAACCAATTACGTACAATTTTTGTTTTTCGTTCGATTCCGTTCGGTTATTTTTGATGTTAGAGATGCACCTCGCATGTGGATACAGCATCGTCGAAAATGTCTATAAAATATCATAAATGATCGAAGTTAAACGCATGTCAGCAGTCGTAACGCGCAAGACCTAAAATTCTACATGAAAGCTGTTTTAAACCTTTTTACAAAGTAATCCAAAAGAAGTTACATAAAGTTCACGTAAAAATAATGGATTTCTTTTTCCCCAAACTAATATATGAATATTTCTTTTAATTTGCCTCTGACCGGCAAATTAAAATTCTATCCGCCGGCCGGATAGAACCTTCCGCCGGGCCGTAGTTTGCCCATCCCTGGGTTAGAGTATTAATAAACGACATTAATACGAAAACCGAACTATAAGATGTAATGATGGTAAAATGGAGGAACATTAATGCGAATATTACAAAAAAAAAAAAAAAAAAAAAAGGATAAACTGTATGCCCACACACAGACGTTGGTTTTAAATACTGCATGATATCCTTTAAAATACTAAGTGATAGAAATGCTACAATATTTATTAATGCATGCAAATTTATCTGAAGTGTACGAAGACATTTGTTAGATTACGTTTTTTGTTACTTTTTGATTATTGATTTTCCAAATAATGAAGTTTTATCATGTTTATGAAATATTTTATGTAGTTTTGTCAAGACATATCTATTGCTATTATTATAAAATTCTAATTTTCAAATAATTTTTATTAATGAATAAAACAATCTTTTACTGAAACTCGTAAGTTTACGAACACTTTTCGAAGCCACTATATATAGACACAGAGAAAGTTAAGAACAATTATTTTAAGAATTATTTTTCACTGTTATTATTTGAGTAATAAAAAGGAACTTTTATATTTCCTTATATTACTTAATACATATTAAAAATTAGAATAATAAATTATACAAGTTTATAGCAGCTACATAAATACATCATGGCACGTTATTATGTAGCTGTTATCATTATGTGCATTCGTCTTTGTGTAAATACAAAATAACAGAAATTCTTGAATTGAAATTTTATGTAATATTGAGAAGCAATAATCCTTTAAGACTTTTTATTGTTTCCGGAAATCACAGATTTTATTGCCAGTATAAAATGACATAACATTATTCTTATAACCATTCATGCAGTAATACTAAGGCAATAAGTTGTGTTTAATTGTTTCAAAATAAATTTAGTTATACGTCATTTTTACACAGTAAAATTTACTTAAAAATTACTTCAATTTAAACCAGTTGTTTTTTCTCACTAGCATATATAAAATATAAGTTAAACAACTGCTAATCATTGAAATAAAATTGTTTGAAAACGATCATCTGAAGAACTAGAACTATAAATAGAATTTTCAAATGGAAAATCATGTAAATGTGTTATCAAAATCTTCATATTCTTAAGTTCCTAGTGTATAACTACAATTTTTTTCCAATCGAAACTTTGGAAAACATAATATATGTTATTTTGTGAGTTAATTTATTAATTATTTCTAACGACTCGATTTAAATAAGGCTAATAAAAAATTAAAAATCGAAGCAGTTTTTTTCAATGACTAAATTGCTCTTGTTAAAAATTAGTATGTTCTTTAAAAAAAAAAAAAAAATTCTAATAAATGTTTTTACTATTATAACTAATCAGCAATTATTGATGTATTGTTAGTTAAAATATATTTTAATATTAAATATATATTTTTAATCATTTCCTTTACTTTAGTTAGTGCAAAAATTGTATGGAAAGGGTTTTAAAATGCATCATATTTAGAAATTTTACTTATCATTTAATTCTGAAGCAGCTCTGATTATGTCTGAGAATCAAGGGAAAGGAAAAGGCTTTAAGCTTACTGTTGCAATCGGTCTAAAATTATTAAAATAATATTTTGTTAGATAGGAGCATATTCGTGAAAATAATATTTGGCAACACATTTTGAAAATTATATTGTAATTTGGATTTTAAAGGACATGTAAATCTGAAAAACTAAATTTTTTTTATTATTTTTCCCGAAACAAATATCATTGGGTATTTAAAAGTTATAAATGTCAACTATTTAATTAATTTTCATCTTATCCTAAAATAAATGTTTTTCTCTTACAGATTTTCCAATGTTAAAAGATTAATAATCCCGAGCTTAATACTTCAGGAACAAAAATAAAAATTTAAAGCCTCTGATTAAGCTTAATTTAAAACTGTTTTACAATTTTCTCAGTAAAAGTACCAATTGAATTCATATTTTAGTTGTTTATATATCTCTCAATTTAAATTAGTTGCTCATTAAAGTGGGATTAATTCGAATTAGTTAGTCGAGTACCTTAAGTTCATAGCAACATGTTCTCTAATATTCATTGCAGTTTAGAAAGTATTAGAGAATAATTAGTATTGAAAATATTAAATTGAAATGAAAATATTGCACTTATTAAAAAATAAAAATAATGTAGTCTTATATAATAGGTATCTAAGCTGAATATAAGATGGTAAAAGTACCCGACAAATATACTGAATTAAGAAACAAATGTGAAATATTTCTTGACCAAAATGAAATCATTGAAGAATCCTGATAAACATTGTGACTTCTACTTTTTTTTAGAAATAAATTCCAAGAATTTATAATGAAACAATATTTTAAATGTGTGGAAGCTTTTTAAAACTATATTTATAGAGGTGACAAAAGATTCGCAACAATAATTCTAAAAAAATACCATTGGATATTTACTAAATCAATCAAATGAACAGAAATAGCTTAGAAGTTAAAATTATTTTGCAGGTAAATACCGTAGGTAAATAATAAATTTCATGATTCGCATTGTGCAAATGACTTATTAGGGAGATTTCATAACTTTTATGATATCATAAAGAGTTTTACCTTACATTCTATTTTTTGCAGACAGATTGTAGAGCATTACACAGATTAAAGAGCATCAAAGTTAACATATTACATTTTTAATAGTTAAGTGTCACAAAAGATTTTAAAACCCCCTCAAATAAAAGCGACATCAATGAAAGAGACAGTTACAATGATTTTAATATACTGGAATGGAAAATAATATTATGATGATATTTAAACAAATTTAAATAAAGATCCTCCCAGTGTATGCACCTAAAAAATAATCTAAATCAAAAATTTGTTTACATAGATAATGTTGCTTATCTACATCATTCTCATAGTTGAAAAATATTAAAAATCAGAAATTTATTAGAATAAATTATCCAGCATAATTACACGTATTTGATTGTTTTGAAATTCTCCATTCTCCAGGATTACACTCCTATGAAAACACACAACAGAATCTCTTATAGAAACACACAATAGGCATCTAAGATGATGTAATGTAGTCTTTAGAAAAACTGTACTGCTACCTGGAGGACATTAAAATTCTTTGTTATCCAAAAAATTATATCGCAAAGCTTAACTCTCCATTAATGTCGAAGTAAAATATTTTCATGAATACAAGTATAAATAAGAACGAAATCAAGAAAAAAATCTCAAAGTGGTTTAACCCAAATATATTCAATAATTAACAAGTAACCAATTTAATTAGTAAGAAAAATGTCAAAAACCTTTTCTAGAACAAAGAGAAAGTCTTGACCCAAAATGCCATACCTAGTAACAGCAGATCACTTGAGCTTTTATCAAATCCTGTAAATTGAAAAATAATATTTATAGTCACTCACACTCAAATGAAGGCACATTGGTAGAAACTTCCATAGTTTATTTATCTTCTAACAAGAACGTTTTATAGGATACAGCTTACACAATTTTGAAGTGTCACTATGAACATACATGTAGTTCATAGTGACATCAGACTTCATTTAAAAAAATAGTTCGGAGAGAACAGTTCAAAAAACCCTGTAAAAGAAAACGGAGTAAAAACAAGAAAAATAAAAGGGAAAAGAAGTTACGGAGTTGAAGACATCGCCAAAATTGGTTTTTATAGAAAAAGCCTTGACGAACAAAATTCCAGCATCGCAATGTTGAATCATAACTCAGACTACTGAAAACTCGAACAAAACCTCTAGGAACAATTTGGGATTTTAAAAAAACTTTTAGAAACAAAACTTAAACGTAAAAAAATTCCACCAGTGAACAATATCAAAAAGCAGACGATTTCAGGAACTGAAAATATCAGCTGCACTTTCACAAAAATGAAAACAAACGATATCTGAAATTGAAAGTATCATACGACATGCGCCAAGCACAATCATTGCATTGAAATTATTTTTGAAGGAAGTAATATTAACTATTGACAGATTTTATAAGCTTCTCTTTTGACAAAAAATTTTAAGTATCAAAAAATATTTCAAAAAGAAAACATTTCGTTTGATCGATGATGCGTGTGTTCTACACATTCAATATAAGTTTCAGAGCATTTCTTTAAATCTAATTTATTTTCCGATCATGTGAAATACAATTTTGTTATTTCTGAGTACAGCAATAATTTTGTACGTATCATGCTTGCGCTCAAGTAAATAAACACATAATACTTCGTTCATCAATATTCTATAATCTTAAATCCATAGTTTGGAGGTAGTTATTATAATTATATTACGAATAAATATTATACTTGATTATTTATATATAGCCTTCAGAATAGCATAGTATTCTTAAGAAATATAGAAAATTAAACTGTATTCATTAAGTATGTGCATATTTTATTACATAATGTACATATTTTAAAGCTGTGTTTTACAAAAATATCTAACAACATTGTTTCTTATTGAGTGTATGAAGATAAGAATGTTTAAGGGTTATAAATATGTACATTTCAGAAAATGTGACAAGTATATTAAGGGAAACTATAGTAAAGAAAATTACACGAGAGATTTATATACATACAAATAGTTTTCTTTACTTCCTAAAATAAATATAACAGAGTATATATAAAAACATTGGATAAACAGTCATCCCATGCTTTGTTTTTCGTTCTAAATTTTACAGTAACTGTCAAAGTTTGTGTGCGGGTACATAATGCAATGCATTATTGAATCAGTAAACTGTCAGCTTCAGATAGAAAGAAAAAACAGTTTGGACACGCAGTTTCTTTTTAGATTAGAACAAATAAGATAAAAGGTTAAAAGAATACTGACTGAAATGCCAGTTTTCTTTTTACGGTTGTATGTCTTTTTATAAGTAAGCTAGAAAAAATATCTTTTGTGATACATTTGTAAAAAATAAAACTAGAAAGGGGAGATCTACAATATTTATTTTTTTCTCAGATTCAGTTTATGTTATTATATGTTCACAATATTTGAGAGATATCGTCATATATATACAATTTAGTTAATCATTTAGTAGCTATTCAATTTGCTTTCAAAGTATGTTTTTTTAAAGAAAAATAATTAATTCATTTGGAATGAAAGTATATATATATACATATATGTATATAAAAATTAAAAAGTGTAATTAAAAGTATTACTAAATTATAACATGGATGAAGATTCCAATTATAAATATAGGACAATTTTACTAATTTACTAAGCACAAAATGACCTATAAGTAGTATAACGAATCGCATATAAATATATAAATTGCAAAATTAAAATTCTTTTAAATTTAAGTATATAAAAGAAATAGAAATATTAAAAGGTAATGGAGAAAATATCGACAAGATAAAATGAAATTGTAATTGAAATTTGAAATACTGTGCCAAATGAACATAGGTAAGGAATTAAGTACTAACATGGTCACCTTCAATTATAGCCTATAAAATTGCAATAGTTAAAAAAGAAATTAAAAATGCATAAAAACACTGTAGTGAATAATAATGTATCAATAAATAGAAACACAGATTTAAAATTTTATAACGCAGAGAAATACAAACAGCAAGCAAATGAAAAAGAAAATAAGGAAAAAAGAAATCAACACTTTACATATATAACAATGTAAAATAGTTGATCGAATAAGCTTTGTGATATCACTCTGTGCTAGTATCACTTCTGAAAACATAAAACAAACCACGCGCTTGTACAGCTCCAGATGAAGACGTATCAGACAATCAAGAAGATTCTTAAATTACTCTTTGCACTCTCCTTGCCCTTGCATAACAGAATTACTTCTTTCTTGTCGAACATGAAATTATAATATTAATTATATGTAAGTTTCATATTATTTTAACAATGAATATTGCTAAGAATCCATGTTTAGAATGACGATTTAAACCAGCACAGGACACCAAATAAGTAAGATTTCTAATTCCTACAGACCAAGAGCTGAACAAACATTATGAATTTCTTATAAAATTTTGGTAAAATTTTGGTACGGGTAAAAAATTAGGCAAGGACACAACTCTTTCTGCCGCAAAGTTTTTTTTTCTCTGCATTTAAATCATTTCTTCGGAGAAAACTTCGACTCTTTAAATGCATGGTGTAAAAATTTTAATCAGTAAATTAAGTTGCAATGTTGTAATTTTTAGTTTTTATTTTGTTAAAATACCCAGGGTTTGTGTTCCAGAGTACTCAAGTGGATCTGTATCTAATAGAGAAGAAATTTAAAAAAATGGAGGAAAAATGAAAACATTTCCTGGCACTACATTAAATTTATTTAAGATTGTATGAAAAACCAAAATTCCTTAACTTTATTACTTTAAATTGTTTTTAATTGCAAGAATGCACTTCTTATGTGATAAATTAAATTAGTTATTCTAAAATATGTAAGACTGTTTACTATGGATAATTCGCTGAAATATCTTAATCAAAGTTTTAATTAAATTGAATTTTTAGCAGCAAAAGTTAAAAGTATGTATACTTGTTTTTTATCCTTCTTTATTATCAGATATTTGAACATTTATATAGCTGTTTATAGTTAATTTCTACAAACTTCAATTTGATAATGCATGCTTCCTCTTGTAGTATTTACACAATTTGAAAAAGAAAAATATTTATCAAGTGCAACTGAGTAACGAATAAAAAAATCTTTATAATATGGATATGTGAAATGAGGTAGAACTTTTTTCAAATTTGCAAATGTTTAACTTGCAAATATAAAAGTATATTTTTAATTTGCAAATATTTAACTTGCAAACATAACAGCAATTTGCATATTTTGTCATTATATTTATACAATTTAATTTGTGCACTTGTATCAATTATGTAATTGAAGAGTGGGTTTTGACTTAAGTGTCAGATCTTTTAAATAATATTATTCTCATTTCGAGAATATACAGTTGTGCCAGGAAATAAATATTTGTAAAAATTGCAATTGCTTTTCATCATTCATGTTTTCTTCAAGAATATCGTGATTGCTATTATTCTTTACCTTATTGTTCATCTAGCTGTAAAATTTTATAATTGCTTTTGCAATTGTTAGGTCATTTGTTTTGAACAATACAAATTATTCTTTATAATAAAAATAATATAGTCTAAATTTTTAATATATCATATTATCTGCAATAATAATAAGAAAAAACATATTATAAAAAAGTTTTTCGGCTTTTAAAAATATAAAAAGTTACATTTTACATGAATATTAATTATTTCAATACATTACAAAATAATCTATCATGTAATATTTACAAGCATTTCTTAACAGTCAGTAGTAAAACTTTTTTATCAGTGTATTATTTCGTTTATCTGACAGTATATAATGAAATATTCTGCAAAGAAAGAAACATTTATGTTGTACCAACTGTTACTAAAATATTTCTCATTTTAAATTGTACTTTACAAGTTTTATCATTTAGCATCTTTATCATGAGCACAAGTGATTTCTCAAAAGTAAGTCAAAAATATGTACACACACATTTTACTTTTGTGTTACGATAGCTAAGAGAAAATTAAAAATTTTCAGTTAACTTTACAATTATTAATTTAAGATGCATTAAATATAAAATTAGTTTAGGCTTCTCAAATTTACATATTAGGT
This sequence comes from Latrodectus geometricus, assembly GCA_026290005.1. Lineage (NCBI taxonomy): Eukaryota > Metazoa > Arthropoda > Arachnida > Araneae > Theridiidae > Latrodectus > Latrodectus geometricus. The sequence goes on from JAPDSC010165192.1 coordinate 22,073, forward strand.
TGGGGAAAAAGAAATCCATTATTTTTACGTGAACTTTATGTAACTTCTTTTGGATTCACTTTGTAAAAGGTTTAAAACAGTTTTCATGTAGATTTTTAGGTCTTGCGCGTTACGACTGCTGACATGCGGTTAACTTCGATCATTTTTGATATTTTATAGACATTTTCGACGATGCTGTATCCACATGCGAGGTGCATCTCTAACCTCAAAAATACCCGAACGGAATCGACGAAACAAAAATTGTACGTAACTGGTTGTTACAGTCTTATATAGGATGATAAACACCTTTCACAATTTTAGCCACCCGGCTATCTTTTTCACCGTTACAAGAGAAAAACGAAAATGTATCGAATTTTCTGTTTGTTGTCTTCTATTTTTAAAACCTTCTACTCGTAACTGAATTAATCAAACAAAAAACCGCAAGAGGATATATTAGTGTCAAATGCCACCTTTCCAACGAGTATAAATCTGAAATTGTTTGATAGATACCTCACGAGATATCGATCACTACAGACGTCTACCAAAAAAATAATGGATTACTTTTTCCCCAAACTAATATAATATATGTAATTAATGGACACATTTAATACAACAGAAGTAATTAAAAAATTGTTAATATAAGGAAAAAAGCTTTAGTATATATATATGTTTGAATTTTAAATTATTCTTTGAAGTTGCTGAAAAATACTTTCCATTCAAATTCCTTTTTTAAAAATTTTGCTTTTTCAAACGCTAAAAAAAATTTTTTTATATATATAAACAAATAAATTCGCTTTGTAATTCACATACAAATGAAAACACAATAATGGTTTGAAAAACATTTCCTGCAAAAAAATAAATAAATAAATAACAGAAAACATGCACTCATCATAATAAAACAGTCATTACATTCTCTTTATGAGATGCTGAATATCTAACAAATGGAAATGTTTTCATTAAATTATCATTTGTAAAAGAGAATTGAAAAAAATTTGCATAAAATAAATTGGATTAAAAAATAACATCATCAGCTCTTTGCTAATAGTGAATATTAGTGAAAAGGAAAAAAATATCGATTATGTTTTCCTACATCTGAAGAAGTTATAAACATGTATTTTTTTATTACATTTTTTAAAAGTGATAAATTTTCATTATTATAATTTTTTTCATTATTCTTTATCGGGTCATAAATTTAGGAAGGAATTTTTTTAGTAAATAATTAATATTCTTAAAATAATATAATTGAATTTAATAAAACTTTAAAACTAATTTAAGAATTCCTCTAATTTGTTATGATTTTTCTCCATCATATTTCATTAACAAAATCTTTTTTTAATCTTTTTAATTTATTTCCCAGAGAAGAGATTTGTTTCAGCATTTAGAGATAGTTTCATTCACTTAATCTGCATTCTAAAATATTGTGGTCAATCTGAATATATATATATATATAT
>JAPDSC010165192.1:23602-44828 GCA_026290005.1 Latrodectus geometricus
TAATTTTTATTATGAATAACAGTCACTGTAATTTATTATTTTTAAAAGATTCATTTTCATTTTATTTTCCCTCCTTGTAATCGAGTGATTTTTTGCTTCCAGCAATACTGCATGGAAAATATTATGCAGCACTACTGAAAAAAATCATTCATTTTAAAGATTCTTTTAATTCTAATTTTGTTATTTAGAATATGCTTATTTTTATTTAATGTCAGTATTAAAGTTATATAACAACAAATTTAGAATTTTTTTCAAACAAAATGTATTAATATTTTATATCTTAGTACTAAAATAAAAAGCTTTTTTTTAGCTTTTGAATAAAACAAAAACTGTTTTATCCTTCTCTTTTGTAGCATTCTTTTCCTTTCAGAACTAAAGTAAAAAATATTTAAAAACTTTATTCTTTAGCTCTATCACACTATCTTTTTTTTACTTTTGTTGTTTTGGGTTTTTATAATTTTTCATTTAGTTTGAAAAATTTTCATGAATTTTCTATGCATACTTATACATTTTTCTTGGTTAATTTTACTATCTATGTACACACGAAACTGCCTTAAAAATATGTGTAGCAAAAATTAATAAAATTAAAATTGCAATGCATATATTGAATGGAGATTGCATATATTGTATGGAGATTAATAAATGTGCTTTGTTTAAAACACCCAGTGTAACCTTTTAATTATTTTTTGTCTTACGATTGTAAACGTGCTTTGAAGGATTCTACACATATTTTTACAATTTCTTGATTTTTTTATGTTTAAATTCAATACAAGTATAGTATAATATTATGTAATGTAAATGTGGAATAATAGTAAACAAAATTAATATAAATAAAGTTACTAAGATAATACACCAAATCTATAGAAGTGGTTTGTACAAAATCAGGTGAGGCAAAACTAATCATAGCATCGCAATAAGGCTCTAGTTTCCATCAACAAGCAAAGAGATTTATCAAAATTGTTTTGATTACTGTTTTCGATTTGGAAAGGATTTATTCCTTTCGTAATGCAAATACCAGTCTCCAATTATGTAGCTATTATTTTTGATCTTTCTTCAGATATGACGCTAGGAAATTTATCACGCGTTTCATTGGAACTTTAAAGCCATATTTCAGACAAAAAATCCCTATTTCGATATCTAAGAAAATTGAATACATTATTTCAAATTTTTGAGTTAAGTCTGCGAAACTAACATACACGCTTATATACAAAAATAATTAAGCTAATAAAATTATTGAAGAAAACAGTCGAAAAATTCTTAAAATATCAAATAACGTTGAATAATGAAGGAAAAGTTTGTTTTTAATCCAATTATTACCATCAAGTTTTATTGGGGACTAGACACCTATGAAATTACATATGTTGGTAAAGTATTTTTCATCATATCAACTACCAAAATCTACACCCTGATTACACTTATAGTTTCTTAATAATATCATATTCAAATATAAACGGATTATTACTTGTTTGTTATTGATATCAATTTATTTATGTATTCATTGTTGATATCCAGAACAGAATAAGATGACTCATTGTGCTTTCTCTCAGATACTGATTCAAACATCAAAAAATTACACCAAAGAGCCTAAACACTACAACAGACGCTAAAGTTTAACATTTTGTCCTCTTTGATGTGAAAGGCACATGATTCTGTGGTTATGGTATAAAAGTGGTCACAAAGAACATGAAGCAATATTTTTGAAAGCACGTATCTGAATTACCAGAAAGTCTGCTAATATGAAAGAATATGACAGTGATGTGAAGATTGCGGTGCACCAAGCATTCAAAATGAGTGTTTTCAAAACTGCTCTCTTTTTTGGCTGCTAATGAGGAATCATATTAAATACCTATGGTAAATAGACGAAAGACGATGAGATGAGTAGCGGACGTCCTGATGTTAGATGTCCTAATTATTATTGCCACAAGATGCCAGGGGCTATCCCGTTTGGTTAAACAAGATTGGCTGCAAACATTAGTCCAGTTGGCAACTTAACACAATAGAAGTGTTACTGAATACACGAATCAATAGTGCTTGTCACTATGTTGTACTGATTTTATTTACAAAGAGTGACAGCTTCTATCATCTTGTGTCCTTAACGATGTGTGAACAACTATGTCTGTGATGTCAGCAGTTCCTCTCTCAATCATTCACCTATTTGGCATAAGTGCTTACAAAGATAGCATGTGAACAGCCGATAAAATTGTTCAATTTCGAAATTCATTTCGACCTCAGGGTTTTTACATTCTGCCTTCTGTCAGTGTCGCTGAGACATTGAAGACTTTTCCATGAAACATGCATACAATCTTCGGAATAATATTTAACAATTTTCAGGATAAATTATAATGTCAATGTTGTAAATTGAAAATTATTCATTGCACCAATTTCAGAGAACATATATAATATTCGTATATAAAGTACTAAAATGCATAAATCTACCCTTGATAATTTAACAACTTCAATGACTTACTGTCATATAAGGCCACGGTGGTTTAGTTTGTTATGGCTTCGTTCCCATTACCAGAATATAGCGATTTGAAATCCTGGTTTGTCCGAAGATTTGTTGTGTTGATTAAAGACAGCTGGGATAAGTTAAATTGATCGTGGTCACAATGTTCTACAAGTGAAATGATAGCTTTGGGGGTGGTAAGTCAAATATTAATGGATCTTCTGCTTCATCCCTTTATTGGAATTACGAAGGCTCCTATAACCTTCTGGAATCACTAACTAGTCAAACTCTAGTCTGGGTACAGTACAGAGAAGTATGCTGGTGCCAAAACAACTCACACTCATGGTACATCCATTCATTCTGTGGAGTACTACAGTAAAATCGGAGTCTTGTTTTTAAACAGTTAAGATCACTTGATGAGGAAATAAATGGCTGTTTCTTGGTCAAAATTTTATTTTAAAACCAATAAATTGTACGAAAAAATGTATAGCATTTTTCAAATGAAATACAAAATTAGTATTAAAGTAAATATTTTAACCTGAGTTTCAAATTTAGTTAAGGCAATTTGTTATATCAAATACTAACAATGAGAAAATATAACAATTAAAAATAAATGTTTTTGAGATTTCAAACTGTAGTAAAAGCATATGACAAGAATAATATGTGACAAATATTAGTTCTGTGATAATTAATTTTTGTCAAAATATTTGTTCCACGGTTTTTTATTTGCTGTTAATTTATGAAATTAAAAAAGTGACTTGAGAACTTTAAGTACAATGAAAACTAATGGTATTAGAACTTTTTGGCTTACAGTTTATTTATAAATCAGTTCATCATTCTTTAATAATATAAATTTAAATAGAATATTTTAATATAATGAATACAAAATAGGAAAATTTAAAGATTAATCTTATTAGTGACTATATTGATTCTCACTGAAAAACATAGTTAAAATCTATATAGAAATATTAAATGTAAGGTAAGTTAAAATGTTTACTTTTCAATTACCATTGAAAGCCTGTGAAGGAAAATTTTCAAATTTGTCTTTTTAAAATTACTTATAAATGGGAAAATCATTTTACAGAAATTTTGGTAGAAAAATACAAATCTATCGCTTAAATATATAGTATATCTCATTATGTTATAATTAATAGTTGTTAAGTATATGTAAAATTATAAAAAATAATCGTTAACAGAAAGCATGTACGATTTTAACTAATATGTATAATTTAAATTTATTATTTACATTGATACATTATATTTTAAAACATCCATTCAGTTATTTGTAATATAAAATGGATTTTTTATAATTAATAAAATATAATTATAATAACTTTTCAAATTGATATAATTCTAATTTTTAAGCAACACTATTTATGATAAAGTTTACGTTAACTATTTGCCAAAAATGAAATATTTAAAAGCTACATAATATTTATTTATTAAATTAAAATTATGATTTGTAAAGATAATGTACGATAATCATATAAAAAGAACTAAAATAAAGGGAATAAAGGAATTATATTTTCTTCAGTGTAAGTCAAAATCAAATTGGTTTTCAAATCAAAATTCATTCAAATTTATGTAAAAAAGAAGTAGGATTTACCGTATCTTTTATATCTGAAGTTGTGAGATAATACAAAGGAATAAATTTGAATTCATTTTACAATGCTATGACATACGAAAGGAATTTCTTTAACCTTTCCTACCTGAATAACGATTTATTTACTTTCAATCTGATGAAATATTTGACAAAAATTTAAAGTCAATTTTTCTTAAGCACCAAAAGCATTTTATATATATCTACAAAAAAAATTAGCATTTCTATAATATCTAAAAGTATTTTTCTCAACAATTATTATTTTCCATTTAAAGCAGCATATTTAATATTTAGAAAATAGAATCATTTTGGAAAAGTAGTAAATGAAATGGGAAATTACTTCTTTTAGAAAGAAAATGATAAAATAATGAATTTTTCAACATACATTTTATTACAGGTTAATAATACATGATATCTATAAATAATTATTTTTCTTCAAAATGTTACAAATTTGTAAATATAAAAATTTAGAATGCGAATAACGTTCTGCACTTTTACAAGTAAATTAATATTCCTAAGCAATATTTTGTAAAATATTTATTCTTTAAGAAACTGTATGCATCTGACTTTTATTCTAATTATTTTTAAAAAAATAAAGTTTATTAAAAAGTTTATAAAGGTGTAATTTGACTTCCTTATACTTGAATTCGTCTACAATACTAAATAGTGCATATGACAAATCAAACATAAATTTAATTACAAATTAAATTTTATTTCCATTTGGGAAATTGAATTTTAATAAATATATTACTCTAAGACAATATTTACAACACATATATAAAAGCATTTTATATCATATCATTCGTTTAACATTCCAAAATAGATTTTTATGCTTTAGATTTTACATATATACGTTTTAGAAAATTCTGTAAATTGTATACTCGAAAAAATGCACTGATACAAGTATGATTAAATCTTAGAAACTATTTTGATAATTACAATGAATTTTATGAAATAAATGTCTAAGTAATGTACAATAATGAAATTTTAACAGCAATCGACAACAATGAATACTACAATATTTTCGGAACAAAAGCGAGGTTAAATATTGACCACATGTTTTATAGCGATAAACAGTATATCGTACATTTAAAATAATTTAGTATTCAACTTAAATTAACTATAAAATCATAAAATAATATACTTAATTTATATATGTTTTGTAATGAATTCCTTATTTGGTTCATTATTATCTTTATGAGAGTTCTTGTAGTACTTGAAAAGTAAACTTAAAATTAGTGTTTAGTTTTGGGTAACATTTACCACAACGAATATAGTCTAGTCTAAATGTTCCTTTATGATTAAAGAAGAGAACTATACCCTATAATCCATCATGTCAATTTCTAAGTTTGGTAATTTTTTGGCGGATATCTTTGCTTATCTAGCAATTAAGTTTCTATTCAATTCTAGAGTCGGAGAATAATAAGAATTATGTAGAAAACTCTATTTCAGAAACCCTAGTATTTAGGTCATTGTGAAGAATTAAAAATACTTCGTTCCCTTTTGGTATTTTCATTATTCTTATATTTTCTTATCTTAATATCAAATAATATATTTACGCATTTTAATTATCAGATTTAATTTAAATATATAGGCTTTTCAGGAATATAATATATCACAATTATAACATCCCAGTGGCATTACCCCACAATTACGTCTCGTTAACAACATTTCTTTGTCGCCAAAAAACATCAGAAATCGGCATAATGTGGCAGAAGGGGAATTATGGGCCTAAAGAAATTATGTTAAATATAAAAATATTTCAAATTTAGAACAATCTAGAATAAGTGTATATATATGTACATAAGAGTGCATAATTTCCATCAACAATCATTATATTTGATACATTACAATTGACACTACATGTTAACTTTATACGCATATCCTACTGTTAACTTTAATCAGTTGTTAGATATTTCTACTATCCTTTTCTTATTCTCGTGTCATAAATTTTGTGTCATTAACTATAAGAAAATAGTTTTTAAGATCATGGAATTTATGTTTTTCTTTATTCTCAGTTTAGAAACATAATTTTTTCTTTCAAGTAAAGGACACACTATTTTTAAACTAGAAATAATAATTTTGTTTCAGAGAAATAGTTAGAAATGCACCGATAGATCTAATACATCATATGCGAGTAAATCTTAAATAAAATAATCTTAAAATTATTTATCCAGTAAACAATCTAATATTTAAAAAATACTGCGAAACATAAAATTATTTTATTTAGAAAAATGCGTGTTTCCTAAATATTTAATCATAAAAATATTTCGAAATATTTCCTGGAAACATTTTAAATTATTCTTTAGCTGCTAAAATTATTTTTCCATTCGAAATTCTGCAATATGTTAGAATTGTAATAATTTATTTATATTTATTTACAGACTAAATAAAATAGAGGAAATTTGTTAGAAAATATGGAGTAAACAGAATTTTCTATCATAAATTTTAAATTAATTCTTTTCATTTTTATATTTTTTCGCAAATAAATAAAAGGTAAGAAAAATAACATCTTAATAGTTTAAAATATTTAAGCAACAATGAAGTAAATTTTTGTAAATAAATTGCATGTTGTCTGCTTCAGAGAACATATACCAGTGAAACTTATAATTATTTTCATTTAATTCTGTATCAGATACTAGCGAGTAAAATTAAATTAAAGCATATTTAAAATCAATGAATAAAGTATGTTGAAATGTATTAATTTTTATACAATAATTATCTAATTGCGCATATTTTAAATACGTGAATAATATGTAAGAGGCACATTTTATTTTACTAGTAAAAAACTATTGTAAATAAATTTTCACAAATGGCAGAGTCATTCCTTCTTTTAGCTAAGGAAGTTTGAAAGAAATATTTTAGATTCTTGCACTTTTTCATAAAATTCTAGGATGCAACAGTATAATTTTGCATTATAGTGATATAAATAATTTTTTAACTCAATCAACAGCTTTCAATTTTAGAACTATTAAGAAAAAGAATCCTTCAATAAATTGTGATGAGCTTAACAGGGAAAAATCACATTCCAGATATTAGATTCTTATGTTAATAATTTGGGTTTGATTTGTCGCTCTACAATAACATTTTTTCATTTAATGGTTCATTTTATCGAGAGACATGCTGTAAAATAGAATCTCAATTGGCACTAGTATTCACGTGTCTTCTACAAGTCGAACGTAAGAAGTCCGACATCCAGTTTGGTTAAAACTGTTCCAAATTTTTATTCGGTGTATAAAATTAAATAAGAATGTTAAAATTGAAACTGTATGTTTTTATTGAGCAAAATTACGCGGTAAGGATGTGTTAAGAGCTTCAGAACCTCAGATTATCTGTTAGTATATTATTTTTGACAAGAAAATGAAAAATTGTTTGGAATTTTGGTAATAATTAGAGTTACTTATATTTTTTTCATGTTTCAAGAATCAATGAATAATATTGCAGTTTTAATATATTTTTAAAATTCTGTAGCTCATTAATTTCTAAGCAGAAAGAATCTCACATTAATAAAATTAATAATTATATTTTCAAGCACACAGCTTGGGTCAAATATATCCTCAATAGAGAAAATTAAAAGAAGATTGATTTTCATGTTTTTAAGTGATAATTTTTACCATTACTTGTAAGGCACATTTTAGGTTTTATATCAATTAGGTTCAATTAAAGAAATTTCTTATGATACAGACACTCTAAATATAAATTTACATATAACATGAAAATATACAAAAAAGAAATATTTTGTACATAACCGTGAAGAAACAGTTTTAACTCCCAAAGAGAATCTAAAAGAGGAAAATGAATTCTCATTCCTTCTTCCGAAACAGACTACAGAGCCTTTATGAGACTTAAGTCCGGTTATTGAGTAGGCCACGGAAGTAGTCCATCAGAGTTTTCATATTCTCGATACAATGATTGAACAGTTCGATTAAGATGATTCAGGAAACTATCATCTTGGTGGGTGAAGTCTTGAGAAGGAAACGATCTTTGTGCCTCAGACTACAGTTGGTCGTGAAAAGAGTGACATGATGCCTTCCTAGTGAAAAGTCACAAGGGAATTTACTCCAAACTATGAGAAGAAATCATCCCAAGCTTTCCCTAGAAAAGACTTTGGTTTCTAGGCATCTGCGAAGATTCATTACACGTAAGTCCGTCCCATGTTGGAAAATAAGGTTAGGAAAGGGGTGTAGTGGAAAATAGAGAAATGCTAGCGAGATTGGTTCAAATTTATTCTTCTTGCAGGATTATATTCGCCGTTTCGATTTACATATGTCGAGAGATCATAAAGTCCATACTGGGTTCTAAAGATACTCATTAAAATCAAGTGCACACATTTTTTAAACATATTTATTCTTCTAGTGGTCACAATTTTCCTTAAAGACCGTTGGCCTCTAACAGAACGTTTGATTTTCTTTCCATAGCTCCGTCTCATAGATGTGGATTCGCCATGGTAATTCTACATTGTAGTAACCTTCATCATGGTGCCTATTCATACTTTAATAGATGTGAAACTGCGATTTTTCAATACACCAATCAGGTAGACTCTAAATATCGATTTTGTTTGGAATTTTGGATTATTTTAGCTTCAGCAGAAACGAAATTAAGCAAATAATGGTATACGATATACACTCATATAAAACCTTATAATTACAAGCAACAATCTTAAATAGAAAAAGTAATTGAATGCTTAATTTAATCCGTCATTTTGGACAATATATATATATATATATATATATATATATATATATATATATATATAATGCCAAGTTAAAAATGTTACAATGTTTAGCAATCCACGTATATTTTGATATTTTCAACAAAACTACTGATTTTAATTTTAAAGTAAATAAATTAACTTTTTAAAATTCTAATATTTCTATTAAAATTTATAAAAATATCGTTTTAACCAATTAAATAGAATCTATATTATTTATGACAATTTAAGTAGCCTCAATATACAATTAAATAAATTAAAAACTTTCTAATTAATAAGGGTATCCCAATTAACTTTATTAAATGCTATCTGCCAAGTAGAACATAACTTGTAAGTGTGAAACATATAAAATTAACTACAGAATTGTCACTCTAGATTTAAAGGTCTTGTTAGGTGCCAATGGAGTTTGTACTTGGTCTTTTGATTTATATATTTGTTTGAAGGTTTGGTTTATAGTAGTGGCAACATTTATTTTTCGTTTTATCTACTTGTTTGGAATTTAGGCATTATGATTCGCTTTGTTTATTTGTTTAAAATTTGATATTTATGAAGGCTTTGATTCATTTTTTGGTACTTTTTAGATTTAAAACTTTTCAGTAAGGCTTTGAGGTGCAATGGTTAAATTTAGACATTAGTCTTCAGCTATTGTAGAAAAGCCAGACTTTGTGCCAATGTGGTCAACATCCCCTGATGAAGCTGGCCATGTTGGTACTTCACTGTTATTCATTCTTCCTTTTATCGATTCATCTAAATGTATTCATATTGTAAATTTCAATTAATATGTACTAGTATGGTATTATATGTATTATATCTCTTTTGCTTTTGTAATTTTAAGTATCTATCTATCTATCTATCTATCTATATCTATATATATATATATATATATATATATATATATATACTTACATTTTACTTTTCAAACTGCGTCAACGTAAGTAGGGAAACAATATTTAGATGTTTTTTAAGATAAACTGATAATTCGTTTAAAATGCTTTTTAATATTTGATTGATATCAGTGTACACAAAACAAATGCTAATTGGTGAGTAAAATCACACAATATAATAAGTGAAACTTAGATATAAGAGGTTTTATATACGCTATTCATGTTTTCAATGTGTTTTCGTTAATATATAAATTAAAATATTGTTAAACATACTTGTATATATATATATATATATATATATATATATATATATATATATAAATATTTAGCACTTGCAAAAAATGCTAATTTTTGATTATTATTCAGATTAATTTTTTCTGTAATTCAATACATAGAAAAAGTTAAAAATGATAAATGTTTAAAACTGTAAAGTAAAGGCATAACATATAAAAAGCATAAATCAAACTGAAAACAGCCGAGCTATGAATCTTAATTTAAGTAAAACTAATGATACTTTTATGATTATTTGCTTCAGTACAATTTCATTAAAAATTTTCTTTCCGGACATAATGACTCTAATTTTTATTTAATAAGTGTAATTTTTTTACTAAGTTCTTCAAAATCATATCGAATTGCCCTTTAAGTAATAAATCATTAAGCCATTTATTTAAAAATAAAAACATCGGAAATCATCGTATTTCGGGAACAATTACTCACGTTGTAGAAACTGTTGCCAATGAAAATAAAAGATGTATCATAATTACCATAAAAGAGTACGGACATCTTTTTTGTCTTGACGTTTACTGCCTACTATGCGTCATTTATCATGTTTTCGCAATGCTTTTGTCCCAAGTTCCTCCTCCTCTCTCTGTGTGTTGCCATTCTCTGGAGACTTATTGTATGTTTATTCCACTTAGCAAGCATTTGTGTTTACTAGGATTAAAGAGTCTTTCTATGGATTAGTCATAAATTTCTCATATCTTAAAAAAAGAATGTGGAAACATCAGACTCACTTTTAGATATCGTAATAAAATATAAACGATATCATTTGATTACTTGGAATATTGAATGAATAAAATATAAAGTGATATAAGTAATTTATGAGGAAGTATGACTTATATATGACAATGGAAATATATGCGTTAAATGTAAAGTATTTGCAGAATAAAAAATTTTTAATTCAAAAATTTTATTGAGAGAATTCAAATTCCATTCATCTTTTTATAGGTGACATAACTTAAGTATATGATAAGCAAATGCGTGGAAAAATTAATGACAATAATTAAATAAATTTTTAGACTAAAAATATTAAATCCCTTGATTTGATTTGCTGTACATACATTTTAAGTCTGTGACTGTTTTTACTTTATAACATCATGATTTTAATTTATTTACTCATATTTTTAATTGGAAAGAACTCCTTTTCTGTTACAGTAATTAAATTCTATTCTCTTATTATTATTTTTTGAGTTTTTAATTATAATGATAAATTTATTACTATATTTACACATACACATATGTATTCAAAATTCAGCAATTGGAAAATTAGATACTGCACGAATGCATACTTTAATATAATCTGTTGACAACAGATTAAACTGCAGTTCAGTTACAAGGTAATGATTTTTGAATTCTCAGTGTCTTTCAATTATTTTTTAAAGAAAATAAGAGCGTTATGCCTTATAAAAGAAACTTCTTTTTGATAATTGAGATGAAATAAGAAAAATTATGCAATTCTCTCTTCAAATTTACCTTTGCAACAGCCAGAAGCATCAGAATACCAACACATTCTTATTCTGATAAGCTAATTTTCTTGAACTATCTACTGGCCACTCATATTTGATTGATTTTTCTAAGAAGAATGTATTCAATATCCAAATCATAGCAAATGACTCATGATATTTTTAGTGCAAATTTAAACATACAAAATTAAATTATGAACCTCTTATCTTTATTCTTAGATTGTAGCAAGTTATTTAACATCAACGAGAATCTCACTTTAAATTTATGATTAATTTACTTTAATAATAATTTAATGATGTCTCAAATGGTGATATCTAATATTAGGAACATAATAACTTAATAAATTGTAAAGAAAATATCCACCTGTGAGCTTTCAAATACTTTCTATTGCGGTTACTTTCAAGGCTTTCATGTAATCAACTCTGTAAAGATAAAATTTGGGATTTCATATCTCCCTCTTTAACTTTGCTCTAAGTTCATGTCAAACAATAGAGGCAGGTGAAAACGTTTTAATAAGTGCAATAACAAAAATGCTGTAATCCTTTTTGACACAATTAATTGAAAAAAAAAGTCTGTATTACTATAGATATTTGGATTACACACGAAATTTGCGTTTCTAAAAACATAGTGAAGAAGGGTGCTATAAATATCTATTTCTCAAATTAATATGAAATTTTCACTTTTGTCTTGTTTATTTGACTTTTGTCATTTAAAACTACAAAAATTTCGTTCTTTTTTAGCAGACAGCATAAATGTAAAAAGCTATTGTGAGACACTTGAAAATCACTTACTTTTCAGAAAGATTTTCCATAGATGAAAGACTGTATTGATATATCGCACGGGAGAAATCAAGACAAATATCCACGCAACAAATGAAGAATCATGCAATGCAAAAAGCAGATGCACAATATCCATCTCTTGTAGTTCAATTATGACTAGAAGTGAATCTTAAGACTACATCTTCGAGAGCACATTTTTCTGATTAGAAAGATAGAGAACTCAGCTACAAGTATTTGGCACCAAGTGGACAGATTTAAGGCCTATGGCAGATGCATTTTAATACCCATCAATAAATCGACTTCAAGATGTTTTTAAGGACAATAAGTAGCAAGAGTATTCACATAATACATGAAAATAAACCCAAGAGCAATGCATGAAGAAAGCATAAATAGATAGCCTAAATGATAAAGATTATTACCATCTTTACAAGTTCTTCTCTGCTTGGAATTGAATGCCAAGACTTTCAACCCTAATTATTAATTCCTACGACTATGCAGTGGGGAGTTTAACTATAAAAATTTGTTCAAAATTTGAGAGAAAGTAAACCGTTCAGATAGAATATGCATTTAGTGTTATGAAGTAGTTATACATATGCACAAATGCAAAAAGAATGATTAATAAAATACGACTACAAAAATGAGCTTTAAATATAGGTTCAAGTTATTGAAACATAGCAACCCTGGTCAAAACATAGTAACAAGCGATTCAATTCACAGAATTATCAAAAAATAATTTTCACTTTAATAAACAATTAACAGAAGTATACAGTTATATAAGAACCAGTGCTTGCTGGTAATATTTGATCAAATTGACTTATACTGATTATATATAACGGATATTAGAGAACAGTGACAGACACTATAATATTTCACAAACGGAATTTTGTAAGGATTTTGTTAGAAACGTTGAAATAAATTATTTTTATAATATCGTCAAATGAAGTTAAGGGACAAAATTTAGTAAAATGTGGAAAATAAAAAAAAGTTGTCTATCATTTTGGTTTATCAGCAATATCTTTATTTGGAACGCTATGAGCACAAATAATAAATAAAAGAAGAGGAACTTTTGAAAATTCTGTGTTCAAAGGAATATCAGAGTTTGCAACTAAATACTCTACACTTTTAACATTGATATTCGAAGGCCAGTATGTTATTCAGATATATCATTGAATTGTGTTTCATTTCAATGAATGTCAAACATACACTTTCCATGTTAATGATGTCCCATCTGAATTAAATATTGCAAGAAATCAAATATAAAATTATTAATTTCAATATTTGTCTAGTTTACGATTTAAAGAATAAAAAAGCATTTGCTTTACATAGATTTCCACTTCAATGATAATCATTATTGCGAAAATTGATTTTAAAGTATGTTCTTTTGGTTATAATAATTTAGTTATTAAATTTATTATTGCTATGGAACAATTTATAAGTTATAGTGAAATAAACACTAAAAAATTTATCATTTATTAAAAAATTATTTAAATCAAAAGATTCTATTAAATTTTCTAGCATTCACATAAATTTTTTGTTAGAATTCCTATATTACAACAAAATCTTGATGCCGAGGTTAACGTAAGTCCTATTTTATTTTATTTGAAAATATCCCATTATAAATTCAAAAATTCGCAAAGATGCCTCTATTTCTTCACATTCATTTTGAAAGAATCAAGAAACTAGGGAGTAGCATTTTTTCAAAATGCCATTAGTTTCAAAAGTTTATCCCTTTATTCAAAATAAGAAAAACAGCATTGAAAAGAAAAAATAAAATAAAATACAGCCCATCTATTCCTTTTTCTATCGTAAATCCTAAAAACTGATTTCAGAAGACCAAAATCTATGAATTTATGCGTACAATAACATTCATTCCATGTCTTATAAAAGAACGTATATATAATGGAAAATATCTATAAACATTCTAAACAAATATTTTTCAAATGTAAAATTAGCTTTTCATAACATATTAAAAGAGAGATAATTTAAATTGAATTTACAGAATTTGAATTATATTTATACGGATGAAACATGAGATAAATCATTCTCAATAAAAATAAATGTTACAGATTCCCGGCTATTGAGATATGCATAAATGATTTAATATAAAAGAATATCAGCACCATTGATCGTAACTAAAATGTTTATTTACTGAACCTTATGTTTTACATATGAATATTACATTTTTTTCTGTGAAATAATATCTCGTTTAAAATATAAACACTGTTTAAGAAACAAATATAAACTTGAGACAAAATTTTTTAATCTTTTTAAATATACCACTGAATTTATAGAATATGAAATTTGTTGTAATAGTAAAAAAAAAAAAAAAAAAAAAAAAAAAACATGAGCTACTAGAGTTGCCTTTATATTTTATTTTAATTTCACTGCAAATTCATAACATCAGTAGTATTAAATTGTTAAGTTAAAAGCTTTCGTCAGTTATAAAAAGTAATTTTTGAAACAAAAAAAATTCTATTCAATTAATCTATGTATGTAGAATGAGTACAGGTAAAATTTCAGTTTTCTCTTCAGAAAATCTAAAAAAGGTCTTACTTTCTATTATATTAGGTTCAAAAGTAATTAATCTAAAATAATTCAAATTATTCAATAAATAATTTTATAATAAATAAATAAATAATTAACAATTAAATAATTCAAAAGTAATAATAAAAGTAATAATCCTTAAATAAGGTAAGCAATAATATAAAGTAAAATAAATCTATAAAGATAAATAAGCCATTGAGAGATCTGGAAAGATCGCTGTAGTTTTTTTAAAATTCTCATGCGAACCAAGCTAAGAGGATTGACGCAACATGATGGATAATACACCTGCTCCATCCTTCGACAAATATTTTATAATATTGACAGTTATTTGCTTTTCGCGATGACTTTACATTAATTGTGGCTGCTTATTTTAGCATTGCAAAGGAAGAAATCCAGAAAATTAACAAGCAGCTAATCTCCCATACATGATTGAAAAAAGCAGGAAAACAACCAACCCGCGTTTTTTCTTTCTGTTAAACGCATAGTTGAACTAAGGCGTCGTTCAATCGTGTCTGGAATCAAATTTGTGACTTTCTAATTCAATAACTCCAATTGAATAACAAGACCACAGCGAACTCTTAAAAAATAATTTTGATGCCAAGAACATTTTAGCCCGACTATTGAAAGCCCTTATAAGGCATTAGTACGCTCACTATGTATAGGATAATGTTCTTCTGTGAAAGCTATTTGTTGATAGTGTACCTTATTCCTATGTCGGAAACAAGGAAATCATGAAAATTTTGAGGTATCCCCCAACAGATGTACAATTTAGAAAGAGAGTATCTTACTCCATTTGTGCTTAGGTGCGATTAAGATAGTACCCAGGATTATCTATGAGGAGTGTCGTACAGTGGTGTTCTGCCCTGAGTAAATTATTAAGAGAAAACTATATAATAACTTAAAATTTTTATATATTCTCTTAAAAATTTATTAATTAAATTATATAATTCCCATCTAAAAGATAGGAATAATTTCACTATAGAACACTTTACACAATGACAACTAAACACTACAACGATTCACTGTTCTATACTTCAAAGTAAATGCACACAACTGAAAAGAAAAAACGATGGAACAATTTACTGAAATATCTAAAAGAGTAAGTCTTCACGTTAATTAAAAAATCTTTCATTTTTGAGAAATCTGAATTTGCATTTATGCATGAATAATTGTGGATGATAATATTATGAATCTTAATATAGTAAATGTCTCGAACTAAATATCTTCCCATCAATAAATAAAAGTCATTCATTTTTGTGAAATTTTAATTTACATTTTTGCATGAATAATTATAAATGATCAAATGATGAATCTTAATATGTCGAATGTCTAGAATTATATATCATTTGTTAATTAAGGAAAATCTACCATTATGTGAAAGATGAATAAGTATTTAAATATGAATGATTGTGGATGATCATATGACAATATATGTTTTCAAGGCTATAACCGTAGAATGGTAAATTAATCTAGAAACAATTCTAGATTTTTATTTGGGACTGTTCTCAAAGGAAGAAATCTTTGGAGAGCTTTTATGAACTATATGTCACATCAAATTTTTCTTAGGTTACGATTAAGTTGAATTAGTGTCTCTCATAATCAGGCTTTAATTGGTTTTTATTATTTCAATAGGAAGAACTATGATAAATGCAGTTAACAGGTTATAAATAAACATAATTTATGGCAAAATTATGTAATGATGGAAAACAATTTATCAAAATTATATATAAAAGTGAATAACATTTTAAAAAACACTTAAAATTTTTAAGATTTAAGATTGATATGACATTAATCAAAAATAATATTCGAAAAGACCGGCACATATAATTTAGATAAATTTCTATTTTAATTAAAATATAATTAATTTTATGAAAGTTATCTGTATTCCCCTTTACATTATAAAAGTTCTATCACAAATGGATAATAAATTTAAATTGTCTTTAGTTCTACTCTGTAAAGAAATTAAATGCAAAACCAAAATTGATACGAGAAAGGGAATTCAATTAATTAGCTTAAAAGAGACAATTGTAAATCCGATTTTCAAAATTGCTTTGCTCTAAAAATTCAATGCATGTATTATTTTTGTCCAAGAACATTTTGAAGTAAAATATTTTGAAATTTGCATGGCAATTATTTTTGCATTTAAAAGTAAAGTTTAGAAAAATCCACATTCACAGAAGGAAACCTTAATAACCATAAATAAATCACGCTCTTATTTTTTTAACCACATTTATGCATCTAGAAAATGTTTTATTATGTTTCTTCTGTTCACAGTTTCAAAAAAAGAGGATATTCATTTAATTTATAAGTACCTATGAAAAATATTGCACTATTTCATACATTTTTTTCTTAATTCTGTTTAAAATATTGTTAATAGATCATAGTTTCTTATCAGTTACTTTTCTATTATTATCACTTATTTTTTTAAATATTTTTATATTTGAGTAATACAAGTGTATATATAAAATTTCACTTTATTTTTTGACATATTGTGAAACATTATGTTAATTCAAAGTATTCATTATCAGAAATAATTTTTCCATTTTTCGTTGGACCAAAATATATTTCATTTTTTTATTAACTTTTCATGATATTTGTATAAGAAAATAGTAATTTTGGGCGCCAATTACAAAATAGTTAAATTTTAAAATAACTCTATGACTTTCTCTAATGTGAAAGTATGAAAAATCAGATTCAACACATTTTTTCTGATTAATATTAAGTTTCGTTTTTTCACAAAATAATGATAGTTTAATTTCATATTTTTATGTCTTTCTCGTATATATATATATATATATATATTTAAAACTCCTAGATAAAAACATTCTACAAATAATTTGAATGTAGTAAAGGTTTTTCTAAATTTTAATTTTACTGCATAAATATTTTATTTTATTTGATCGGTTTCTTGGAAACACTGGATGGAGATTAATGATTCATAACTTTTTTATGTAAACTGTTCTAAGTTCTCATCTACAGATGAAATTTTTGATTTAATTCCTAAATTCCAAGTTTCTAATAACAGTAATAAATGCGTTAACCCATTACATGCTTCTACGAAAAATAGTTTTAAAACTTCTTCTAGTTACCCTTGCTCCGCTTGAAGATAATTTAATGCTTCATTACATTAGAAACAAAAGGTTCAGTAATTCTAATTCCGTTTAAGGACCATAATTTTCAGATAATTTTCGAGTAAAATATCTCTACTGAAGCGTTTAGTTTTTCTTATAATATTTATTTTAAACCGGGAGAATTTATTTTTCATTAAGATAATTACACTTAAAAATCTTAGAATATTTGGAAAACACAAAGGAAAAGTAATTCAGGATAAAAATTTACTTAGAAATGTTTCAAAAATACTTCTTAAGTTTGTTTATATTTTTAATGAAGATAAACTAATGATCGTTGGCATTTTTGTGAAACTCATTGATTTGTGTGTTTTACATGAAACTTTTGTTGTAAAAATTACATTCTTTGGAAATGTTTCTATAGATTCATTTAAATAGCAAATATAACAAGGAAGTCTAAAAAACTTTCATCATTCATCTTCACAAACACGATTGATCAAAATAGGAATGTCTCTCTATTTTCTTGTTATTTAAAAAATAGGAAAACAAAAACGAAAGCAACGGATATTAGAAAAGGATAAAATAATTATTAGTTTGGAGAAAAAGAAATCCATTATTTTTTATGTGAACTTTATGTAACTTGTTTCGGATTTACTTAGCATAAAAGGTTTAAAGCATTTTTGAAGTTGATCTTTAGGTTCTGGGAGATGCTACAGTGTTTGTTATTTTCTCTACAATTTAGGCTGCAATGTTCTCGCACAAGCTATATCTTTAACATAGAAACATCTTAACAGAATCGACGATACCAAAATTGAACGTAATTGTCTCTTACAATATCAGGCCCATAGATACCATTCACAATTTCAATTGCCTAGCTTGTATTTTCACTTTTATCAAAGAAAAATTATAAAAAGTACCGATTTTTTCTCTTTGTTGAACTCCACTTTTAGAATTTTTTAAATAATAAATGAATGGACTAAACACGAAAGAATAAAACGGTTTTTAATGCGAAATGTCACCTCTTAAACGAGCACAAATCTGAAATTGCTTGATCGATACCTCCTGAGATATCGATCACTGCTGCTTTCTACCAAAAAAACAATAGATTACTTTTTTCACTACCTAATAGATCATAAAATATTTTTCTAGTGATAAGCATTTTTCCTAATACACATTGGAGATATTTAAGAAAAAATACATTAAGGTAATATATTCATAGGAGCAATTTTTGCAACAAAATAATTCAGAAAACGAAAAACACTTTTTACTAGTCCTCAGATTTTCAGTTTATTTTAATTAAATATTTTAAAATAAAATAATGTCACTTGGAACAAATGAAACAATTTTCCTCAGATGTTAAAATAAGAATGATTAAGAAGAAAGAAACGATATTCATTCCGAAAGTTTTAATGTATTTTATTTCGATGATTTATGATCATATCCATCAATTTACATTAATCTCGTAAATTAAGTATTTTAAAGTAAATTTATCTCATTTGTAAAGAATTAAAATTTAAAACTAGATAACACACATTAGAGTTTAACAAATAATTTTAAATCTAATTATAAATTTCTATATGATCTTTTAGTCTTTGTTTGCCTGAAAAATTCCCAATGGCAACTGAACAGAAAAAATTGAATGGTATAATTTAATTTGTGCACTTTGTTGAATGTACTTTGATTAAATATAAACTTTGAGAAAATACTTTTATTAAATATTTTGTTGATATAATGAAACTAAAATAATTGATAATAAAATATTTTCATTTGGAAAACTATAATAATCAAATAAATTTATATTTGAATAATCATAAAAATTTATTATTTCTAACAATTTAAATATTAAAGAGTGTTAACTTTTCATATTAAAGAAATTAAACAATGCAAATTTTACAAATAGTTTTCTTATTTAGAATATGTTTCGCAGACTTTGTAACATAATATTGTTATGAATTATTTATTTGTAGCAACAAGGATGTGGTAATCCAGAAATAAAAAAGATTATTTTTTTAAATAAACATTTTATTCACAATTCTTTAGCATTGATTATAATTATTAAAGCCTAAAGCTTTTACATAGGATAAAGATCTATACAGTTTTAATATAGAGTAGAAAGTAAAAGCTTCTGATTCCTCTCTTCGATCTTAATTAACTCACTGCTTGGCTGAGGTCGATATTTATACTTCTTCGCTGATGACCCTGAAAGTTTCCAGAACTTTCTACTGTAATCCTATGGTTATTCGGCTCCTATTGTTCCTACCAATTCAAAACTATGAACAATGACCCGGTATAAGAACTGAAAAGCTATTTAACCAAATTCGCAAATCAGAGAAAATATATATGAAATATTTTCCAAGTAATGATAAATATCAACAAGTATTTCATTATCAATGTTTCTTATACCAACAACAATATTTTTAACGTAGTGTAAGGGTAAGCTTAACACAAACCACGATTCTATTGGCACAACCAAGAAAAAGATAATAACACTGAAATTATGCATAAATTTCTATGAATTAAATATCAAATATAAAATTATATTTTTGTACTACAATTTTTTTATCTTACGGAATATTGTACTGCAAGGTGAATTATAAACTGAAAGTTACGAGAAATTATAAATACCATACTGTATTTTCAACACCATTCAACATATCAAAGAAGCTATCAATTCTTATAAATTATTGATTTTGAAGGAAAATAAAGGAAATATTTTACGATAAGAATACTAACTGCATTGTGAGTTAAATGAAACTGTTAAAAATAAAACAATTTATCTAATATTAAAAAATCAATGACAATTTTTATGAAGGAATTTGTAAGACAAAAATATCAAGCTTTTTCTTTTCTTAAGTAGGTATCAATAATATTACGAGTATGTAATTTTCCTGCATGCATCATACCATTTATTTTGCTGTTTTTTTCTGTTTGATAGGTATAGTTGAAATATAGCATTTTTATTTTATGAAATTTATCTATTTTGCACAATTTAATAATATTTGTCATTTTTTATATTTGTTTTGTTATCTACTCTAAAAATGTAATTTATGCATATTATTCTTATTTCATATTTCTTAGGCATATATCATAATATTATTTTCTTCTAATTTTCTTTCTCTCGCCTAGTAAATATTTTCAATATATATTTCTCATGTAACTCCATTTAAATATACATTAATATTTATTATTTAGTATGTGTGAGTGATAAGAACTGCATACAATAAAAGCATAGATACAACAAAAATAAGAGCAAAAAAAGCCGTATTCTTTCTCGTAAAATGATTAAATTCAAAAATGTATATTAATTTAAAGTAATGGAGAATCGCAAGGAGAATTTATAGTTTATGTAAACCTATGTGTATAAAATGGATTTATCTAGATAGTGTTATTCTTACTTACACTTCTTATGTATATGCATCATGATATTTATTATTTTATAAAATTCAAGTAC
>JAPDSC010165198.1:0-20430 GCA_026290005.1 Latrodectus geometricus
ACATAAATCCTGAAATTTATATTATTCAGTAATTTTCTTTGTAAAATCTTATTTTTTACAGTATATAATTGTTTGCAATTTCTGATAATTATTATTACAAATGTTAACACAACATTCAGATAAGATTTTTTAGAATATATTAAAACTGCTAGAAAAGTTAATCCTGCACTAAAACATTTTCACCATATATTTAGAAAAATATATTAATAATTTATTTCATCAATTAACAAATATAAATAAGAACATATTATATACAGTATCATTTAAATTTAAATCTAAATCAATTTAATAGGTTTATATGATATTAAAAAATAGGTACATACACTTAATCATTAATCAATCGCTCATCATTGCTATATTAATGATGACCAATCGCTCATCATTAATATAGCAATTGGTCTTACAGTAGAAATTTCTAAAGTTTTCTAAAGATGAGCAACATATAAAAAGCTACAGCTAAGATGAAGACATCTGAAACAAATTTATAATCGTAGCAAATGTATTGCGTGATGTAATGCGAATAAAAAATATCTATTTGAAAATAGATGATAAATTTCAGATGAAGTTAAAATTCTTAAAATTATATAATTTAGTTAAAAAAAGATTGATTGTTTACTTAAATTCTACTACATATGCTAAATGTAATTTATTCCGTTAAAATACCGTTAAGTTCCATATCGCAAATCTGTTTGTATTCGTTAGAATAACTATTTCAATTAATTCTTGCTTGTATAAATTACTCAGAACAGTTTGACATCTATTTATTAGAGACTATTTTAGTTTTTTTGTTCAATGTGCATGGTGTACGTTTTAAATTAAAATAATTTAAATTGAGCATGGAAAAATATCATTTATTAAATGATGCAAGAAAATATTGCAAATAAAGTTCTAAAATGGAAATGAGAGTTTAATTGAATGCACCATTAAAAAGTCTATGGTATGACGATGCGTTTGCAGGCTCAATCAGACAATGTTTATATATTATTGCTGAAAGTAATAGGATAAATGGAAAACGAAAATTAAATTATATTATTTAATTTAAGCAAAATTTGAATGTAAATATATTAAGTATAATGATGGCTTCATTAAGATTACTTGGATGTTAATGAAATTTAGCAGATATGTTAATAGAAGTTGAATGAAACATATTATAGAACTAGTGTGTTAATCAAGAGAAATAATAAAAAGAATATCTTCACAAATCACAATAATTGATATAAATTTATTAATATTTTTCACATTTTCCGAGGCAACAAAATAGATACCAATATTTTATTATTATCTTTAATGACTTATAATTTGTATAAGCATATCTAGAATGTTATGAATATTTTAATCAAAAGATTAAGAAACATGAAATTTTAAATTTTAAACAACAAAATAGATACCAATATTTTATTATTATCTTTAATGACTTATAATTTGTATAAGCGTATCTAGAATGTTATGAATATTTTAATCAAAAGATTAAGAAACATGAGATTTTAAATTTTTATTTTTCATATTTCAATTGCATATGATGAACAAAAATTTGCTTCTAGTTTTATAAATGCATTTGAAATTTATTCCATTAATTAAAGACACAAAAATGTTTAAACATAATTTAATATATAGATTGTATTATTTTTACATGCGATCATTTTTTGTATTTATTTGATTCTATTTGGTTTAAAATATTTTGTAACAAAAAATTAAGAAAAAATTAAAGTATTGATTTTTAGTTGAAAAATACAAAATGTAAAAAATGTTTTTAAATTTAGCTGTTTCTCACGGATATTATTAATTTATGAAACACATATTACCAAAAACAATCCTATAAATATAAAAAAAAAATAAATAAATAAATAAAATAAAAATAAAAAAATAAAAAATAACACATGCAGTTAAATATATATATATATATATATAAAAAAAAAAAAAAAAAAAAAAAACATTATTTTTCTATAAAATTTTCAACAATATTGTTGTTTATCTTATAGTAAAATATATCCAAGTTGAATTATTTTAACTGAGAGAATTTTGAATTGAATTCTATTTAAACTGAGTAAACGGAAAAGTAAATGGTATTTAAATTGGTTTTTAGCAAATTTAGTAACATCCTCAATACTTACAAATTCAATTTACACTGTGAGTTTTTGCAACTCTGAGAAATTTTCCGAATTTCAGAGAATATTTTTCAAAGGCTATTTCTTTCCTTTCAAGAGGCATTTTTCGAAGTAAAATAAAATTACGAATGAAAAAATGTATGAGACGGAAATACTGGATACTATATTTCCGTTTTCTAGAGGTACGTTGTGAATCTGGACAGCCAGCGAAACAAATAAACTCAGTATGGTATCACTCTCCAAACAATTTCCATATATCATTTTGAATGAGGTTTGAAAATATAAAAACGAATTTCAGCAATAAATCGAAATTATCCGAGTATGAAATATGAAAATTATATTTTGAGAAAGAAATAGAAATAGTACACTATCGTTTGAAAAAGAAAAACCTGAAGTAATTTCTTTCACCATACCATTCAAATAGTATATTTTCAAATTGGCAGCATCAATTCAAATTTTCTTTTCTTGACATGTTCTTCAAATTATAAAATTAAATTAAAACAAACTTGAAAAAGTATGAATAGACTTTTAGATACTTAGTTTGACAATATAAAATGTGTCCTCATATTTTAAGCTAGACGCAACTGACAATTTTGTTTCTGTTCCTGAATTTATTTTATCTAAATGTTTACCAATATTATATATCATATCGAAAAAACTATCAATGAAATATTTTACATATAAAGCTTATATAAAGTAATTTAAAATATTATTTAAATTTAAATTGGAGGAAATTATAATTCATTTTTACATTGTGATTAGTAATTGTTTATGTTCACTTTTGATAGAATGTAATGTACATTATTATTTCCCAATCATTTATTTTTGAAACATAAAAATTAGTTTATTAGATTATTTAATTACATTTTATACTCAATTTCAATACATTATTATTTTTTAATTAAAATCTCTATATATCCTAAACACATAAAATGATACTATTTTAGCAAGAAAACTTGGAGACAGTTGGCGGGATTCTTGGCGACTTGGCAAGAAATTGATATTTCTGGAAACTTCTCTCACCTAAGCTCTAGGACCAATATTTAGCTAGATAGCCTAGAAGCTTCCAGAACTTTGGCGAAAATGGTAGATTTCTCCACCAAATCAGGTATAAATACCGCAGCCCGACATAGAAGTCAGTAAGTTTTGTGAAGATAGTGAGTGACTAAGATTAGTTGTGACTGCTAGTCTAGAGAAGCTGTTCTCTGTCTGAGGTATTTGAAAGCTGTTTCTTATTGTTTCAGACAAATTGTAGCTGTATAATTGTAATAGTTACAGCTGGAATTTCTCATATCTAGTGGAATTTTTACGAATAAAAGTCTTGTGTTCATTAAGTGGTTGTTTTATTCAACACGAACTCCGAAGTGCGGTACAATATAAATCTTATCGATTACAAAAAATAACGCTTAAATAAATTTAGCCAGTATTATAATATGAAATGCAGCTAATGAGAATATCAAAACTTTTAAAATCAGAATGTGAAAAAAAAATAGCTGAAATTCAATAAAAAAAAAAATTCAAGATTTAATTCTGTGGAATATCTTAAAAGAATAAGAAATGAGATATTTTATTTTAATAAACGTCTACTTGATTTGTTTTGATAAAACATGACAATTTTCTAATTTGTCATTTGATTGTTTATTTTATTGATTAATTTGTTTATGATTCTAATTTTATTACCTGCTTGCAACTGTTAAAATTATTAAATGATTACTTATATGAGGTTATTTGAAGGAAAATAGCAAAGTAATATGAAAATTAGATTATTATTAGAAAAAAGAGGGTAGTTTCTAATCTTATGACAAGTTCGATCATAGATAGTTATATGCTACGAGTTAAAATTATTTAACAAGAGTATTTGCTCCAAAAACATACCTAAGTGCAATTTATTTTATAATAATAACGTTAAAAGATTTATATTAAGCAAATTATTTTTGATTGTTTCAGATTTCCAAAGGAGATAGCTAAAAAAATCGTTTCTGATTTATTTATAGGTAATATTCGCTTAAAAGATTAATTTTCTCTGTGCCATTAATCTCTTTTAAGAAATAAATTAAAAATTTAAGTGATCAATCAATTATTTTTTAACGTTTTTCTTGACACGGAATTTTGTGTTTAATATCTAATTCTGTTTGTTCACTTAATTCTAAATTAATATGCTCATCACGTATTCCCAATTCTTCTTTCAGTTTTTTACATATAGCTTACTTCAAGAAGTTTAAAGTCATGTATTCAACAAATTAAGCTGACTTCGTGATTTGAAGATTAATCCGTGTATTTAAATCCAATTTCTCCTCTTCATTATTTAGCAAGTGACCTAAAGAATTCATTAGAAAAAAAAATCGTTTGTTATTCTGAATTACTTTAGTTGGTAGAAAATGGTCGTTTTGCTTTTCAAACTTCAATTCTTTCATTTGGAAATTCACAAATTTTAATAGAATAAAGTATTTTTTTTTAAATTATATATTTAAATTCTTTTTTTACGAAATTCAATATTTTATCAGTTTCTTCATCTACAATAAAGTTAATTTAATCCATCCTAAAATTAAAATGTCAAATTTCAAATAAATAATTTCAATTCTGAGATCTGATATTAATTTTTATCTTTTTACAAAAATTATGATTAATAATTAAATAAGTACTAAAATATATTATTGCTTATTTATGTATTAAATTAATTAGAATTAAAATGCAATATCTACAATTTTCATGTATTATTCATTCCGTGTTTTATAATATTAAAAATTATTTGAGATTCTGATCTAACTATCTTTTTCTACTTATAAATTCTTAAATATATTAAGAAAAGTAATATGCAAAGCAAGTTATCAACATGAAAATGATAGTGTTTTATATTTAATTTTGAAAATTACTGTATTTGTATAAGGCGCTTAAAGATCATATTAGGGATTAGTTAAGTTTTTATTTTTTTTATAAAATTTGGAATTATAAACGAGTATTTGTTAAATATAAAAAATGTTATATTATTTGTTAAATATAGAAAATTAACTTAATTTGAAAATATTATAAACTAAAGTATTTTACTATTATTTTGGAAACTAATAAAATAAATATTGTGCGCGAAAAATGTTTTTTTTGGTTCTAAAGTAATGAATTTATTTAAAAACGTATTATATTTAATTATGTAATATAACTTGTATGAAATAAAATGTTTTTTTAAATGGAGAAATGTTAATGCTTTAGTTATAAATTAGTAATTTTTTCTTCATGAACTATGTGACAGACCTAAAGAATTCATTAGAAAAAAATCATTATATATTATTCGTTAAATATAGAAAATTAACTTAATTTGAAAATATTATAAACTAAAGTATTTTACAGTTATTTTGGAAACTAATAAGATAAATATTGTGCCTGTAAAATGTTTCTTTGGTTAAAAAAAAAAATGAATTTATTTAAAAATGTGTGTTATATTTAATTATGTAATATAACTTGTATGAAATAAAACGTTTTTTTAATGAAATGTTAATTTTTTAATTGTAAATTTGCAATTTGTTTTTCATGAACTATGTGACAGATCGTACATTTTATTAGAATTGTTCATGCCAATGGCTTTTTTTTATATCTCAAAAACTGAATAAAAAGTTTTGTATGCCTAGAAAATATTGAAATTTGTATTGTTCAAAGAATTTTACTTTTTCTGCTTCTCTTACAATGTTGCATGTTTAATATTCTCACAATTTTATTTACTTTTAATATATTAGCATTATATTTTAATCTCAAGTATATTAAAATGTTATAAAATTTATTACTCAAATTCTGTTTTTCTATTATCGATTTAGTTAATTACAACTAATGATTTACTAAAATCAATTCTTCGAATGTATACAGCTTCTCAGAGCGTACACATCTACACAGCTAAGAGAATACTGCATGAAGGACTAGGACTCATCAGAAAAGACTTCTGAACTCTGTTTTATCGCTTGGTGCACCAGAGTCCCCATTTGTTTAATTGCTGCATTAACCATAGAATGCTCAGAAAAGGCTCCTCTAAAGAAGCCTTGATGAGGGATCAGGCTGCTAAAATTTTCTTTACACTGAATGAGAAGTTACTGAAAGTTCTACGGCAAGCAAACCCATTTTCTAGCATTGATATCTTTGTATGGTTTTGCAAAATGATATCACAATATGTCTGCCCTCGCAGGTGTTACTCATAGAAAGATATAAAAATCATGCATGTTTTTCAGTATGAACCTTAGAAAGCCATCAAATTCATATTAACATTTTTCATATGAGCTATCGACCAGTGTAAGCAGCAATATTTCAGAAATATAATCAACTATCTAAGTACACTACCAAATTTTAACATCCTCAAAAAATATATTTCAAAGTCAATTTGGAAGTTGATATGTTATTCTTTGCCATGATTGGGTTAAATACGAAAATATTGATGTATAATGTTAAAAAACTGTTACTATTCTCTGTTATTTGTACTAAAGTTTTTACAAAATTTGGAAATATTGAATATTTTATTCAGAATTAACGGTGAATGATTTAGAGTATACTTAAAATTTCACATAGGTCAAACATCAAATTCTCTGGAAAATATTTGAGTAAAACTCCTAGAAATTTTTTTTTGTCGTTAAGTGTTATATTTGAGTATTCCTTATCACAAATTTTATATCGATCAAATGAAAAAATAGTAGTTCTGAAACTTAAATAGCATTATTTTAAAAATTTAATGACATTTTTAAAAGTAGGTAAAACATCTTATATTTATAAAACGTTATATTCAAATTAAACTTAACGAACATTTTTTAAAAATGGTAATGAAGCTTTCTGTATTTTGTTTTAAAAATTCTGCTTAAAACATTATCAAATTGCAAAAATATATCGTTTAAACAGTTTTCCCTTTTAAAATGTAAATTTATTATGATGAGAAATATTATATGAACGAAAAATGAAAGAATCGAAGATTAGTTTTCAGCCATTTAGAATGGAAAACGTACTATTTTTTTATTAAATAAAAAGTAAATAATTATTAATTTGACAGAAGAAAAATAAATAAATTTAATATTACTAGAATATCATGTTCAATAATTAAATTTAAAATTAAGTATATAATTAGATCACATATAACATTTATTTGATATTTTTCTTAAATAAGCTTCAATATAGTTAAACAATTTAAATAAAATATTATTTAAATTCTTACATTTAAAATATCATTAATTAACTTATCTTAAAATGCAAATATTTAACTAACTTGATTGTTGAATAGTGAGAATAAAATATAATGATATGTATACATTCTGTTTTTTATATGATTAATAGCATGGCATTAAAAGAAATAATAATCAAGAGAACAATTTAAAACTCAAAGGTCTTCAAAAGTCATATAAAATTAATTAACATAAATTTAAAAAAAATTATTTAAATGCCAAAGTTATTTGGAACAATAGGTTTGATTGTTGACTTTAAACTCAAGGTCCATAATAAATATTAAATATTTTTAATATAAGCAATTTTTTTTAATTAAGAGACTGTTTTACTAATAAATTATTAATTGCATTACAAATGGTAAATTTTCATCAACCCAATGAAATTAATAGCCAATACTCGAGTGTTTCAAATTTAGATTAAGATATTTTATCAGTTTTTATATTTGCATTAACAGTAATCAAAAATAAGTTTTATACCTGGAAAAAATTATTAAATTTTAAAATAATGTCGATTTAGTTTGGCTTAAAGTAATAAACTCAAAAACATATATTGAATCTCATTGTTTCAAAAGTGTGTATCATTGTTATTAAGAGCAATGGTTATTTTTTCAGAAAATTCATCTTTGCTTAAATTATTTTGTTAAAGAGACTCAAATAAATAAAACTCGCATATTCATAATCTGGTGTAAAACTGAAAACTCTTTGTAGTGATTTCTTTTGCGTGATAGAGTCTAAAATAACTGTGCAAAGTCCAATTAAGATACTTTTTAAATCTATCTGAAATATACTTTTTAAATCCATCCTATGATCAAGTATAAAGAAACCAATATATCTGCATTTAAATTTAGATTTTCAATTTATGAGGTAGATCTAATGATATTTCCAGCATTTCAAGTACCGAAAAAGAAAAATTTTGTCAATATTGTAAATATATAATTAATGACATTGCAATATATGTTATCATTGTTTTTAATAACTACTTTACCAAACTCAATTGAAAGTGTTATTTAATATATAAGTTATTATTATTATTATTATTGCATATTTTTATCATAAAATTAGCTTAAATTAATATTCAATTTATTTAAATTTTATATAGATAATCTTTTTTTTTGATGTATAGAATGAAATAACAGTTTTAGTATAAATATTTAACATGATGTAAATGAAAGTGATTATATATCAAAGATTATAAATAATAATTTAAGGGTTCAATATTGAAACAAATGTTTTCAATAGCATGCAACATTTTTTATAAGGTTACTGTTTGTTAATATATAATTCTTAAGATTATACATGTGGACTCAAATTTTGTCACTCTTGTAAATTAGTGTGTAGTATCAATATAAATTAGTAGAAATAAATGTTTTCAATAGCATGCAATATTTTTTATAAACTTACTGTTTGTTATAATATAATTTTCAAAATTATCCATGTGGACTCAAATTTTGTGAATCTTGTAAATTAGTGTGTAATATCAAAATGTTATATAGCTAATTGAATAGAACCAAGTGAATTTGAAGCCTTATTGTAACTAGAAAAGTCTTCTAATTTTTAACTTTTCAAAACCAATGTGTCTTGGTTAGTAATTGAATGCAAATCTATAGCATAAGCAATTCTAAGTAAAATATTTCATTTACATGAGCATAAATTGTTCTGTCAAAACAAAATTTCCTCGCTTCGAAATTTTAAGTCTATTTATCGTAGCAAACAAATAATCTTCGTATTACTTTTTATTCCATAACTCACAAAACTCAATAAAATCTCCTCAAATATGGTTTTCCAGATATAATTTATAGGGGTTATATTATTAGAAATTATACACATAACTTGCTCTCGGTCACTCTTATTTTGGAGATTTACAGCAATAATCTTCAATATAAGAAACTCTTCAACTTATCTCTTAACTACTTTCCACCCAAAGCAAGCATAAATCAAATTTAAAGCTCTCCTTTAAACTTCTTTTGTCCTAGTAAATCTCAAAAGGACAAGCTAATGGCTATAAATAAAGGAACATTACGCCTGGCGATAAAAAAAAAGTATTATGAGCTTCTTTTCCGGATTCTTCCCATAGTGCGAGTGAAATGAGCCTACATCAACTATAGAAACTCTTAACACCATCACGTCCATTGTAGTGATACCAACGAATCATTTGCTCTACGTGACCACGAAAAATTCTAAACTTCATAGAGATTCATCAGAATTCGTGATAGACAAATTTAGTTACCGATAATTTTCAAAAATTTCCTGTTCTGCTTTAAATGTTTGTGTGTACTTGCGTTTGAGTATATTATTATATATTTTATTATACATGATATAATTTGTGAATGGTATTCGTAGATTATTGCAAGTTGATTTATATTTCAATGTAGTTTTATTGAATTATCAGTCAAGAGAGATTAAATTTAATCAACTCAAGTTAAATTAATAATTTAGTATAGATTAATACTCAAAAATAATATTCTTGGTATATATAATAATTATTATAAAATAATTCAACTTTATTACTTTTTTTTACATACTCTACTTTTTGGTGTTTGCATTTTTACAGTTAATATTATAATATAAAATAGAGTAATCTAAAATTTATATTCATGGAATTTGTCATAAATCTATTTAATTGACCGAAACATTTGAATTATGATTGTGAGAATAAAAATGGTACGAGTCCGTTAGTGAATATAAGAATTAATGGTTTATTTTTAAGTATAATTAATTAATGATAACAAAATTACTTTTTTATTTAACTACAAAAAGAAAATTCTTTATAATATAAATCTAGTCTGCTAAATACTGAAGGATATTATAAAACTATCATAGTTGGGAAAATTAACGAAACACATTTAATTTCACTGTTGTATGAAATATTTCTAATCAACAGCAATGAAGTTTTATTTTTAAATACATTAACAGTGCAGCAATTTTCTATTGATAATTATTTGCAAGGATTTTTCTTATAAGTTGTTTTATATCTTAACCGTTTGAGTGCTAAGAGTTTTCTTATATATATGCTAAAAATACGGAATGAAATGCGTAGTCATTTTTTTCTTTTTTTTTACCACTGTATTTTATTTTAATTCTTATATTATTAAAAATCACAATTGTGTAAAATGAATATAAACTGTGATTGATATGAATTCAACTGCTCTCAATAGATGCGAATATTATACTAACCAACAGCATTTTTGGCGCATAGCAAGCGAAGGCCGATAGTGCTTCAATGGTTAATATATTTATCTTATTTCTTTCGTTAATTAAATTTCTTAAAAATTGTACAATTGTGACCAGAGACATTAAAATTACATATCAGCTATAAACTTTTATAATCTTAAAATTTATGTTTTTATTTTATAGACTAGAGCGATTGTTGTATGCAACAATTGTTTTGATGTAAATTTTGGAAGAATATTTATGCAAATTTAAATTTATTTTTCCAAATTTTTCAGTTAAAAGTAATTAAATTGCTGTAATGAGAATATTAAGTAAAGTATTAAGTGAAAATTAGAGAGAGAGAAGGACAGTCATGAAAGTTTTTAGTTTTTATTAAATTAAGAAAAGAATATTTTTTAATTGTGAGCTCAAACTGACGTTTGGAATTTAATATTATGCTCAAAACAAATTTGCAATTTAAATTTGAACAGACAAAATTGAATAGCTTTTTTAATTATTATCTGAAACTAAACAGTATCTCAGTTAAGAAGACTATTTAAATTTCAAAATGTACGATTCCAATTTATGGTAATCTCCTGTCACGAATGCTATTAGCCACATGAGCAGTTTATATTCTCAAGCCTATTCAGCTCATTTGAGCTCGGCATCTCATATCCTGGGTGTTAAGTGATCGCATTCTGTCCGCAATCTGGGGACAACTCATCCTCTGTGGCAGATGCCTCCGACATTTCATTTATCAGAATAGCTGGACCTTCCCTGTAAATAGCTTTGGGAACTACTTTGCATGTCAACGGGATCCTTTTCTTCAGAGAATCCCATTCAAGGCCAGGTTCTATAAAGGTGGACATTCTGCCAGAATAACTTTCATCAATTATTCAAACGTCATGAATGAATGTGACGGTCATCTCTCTCACACACACACATGCGATTAGACAGACAATTGAAAGATTCTGCAACTGTCACTCATTTTAACTATAGATTATGCCACATTGTAACTTGGATTTACCATGACGGAGATCATTGAGGAGAATTTAACTGAATTCTTCATTTTAGTTTTCAGAATTTTATAATGATTTTGTGTTATTTAAATAGTTTTTAAGTTTTGAAATAATTTAGTTTTAATTGTCATCTACGCAACAGACATTAATTTGAATTAGATATAATGAAAAAATAGAGACAATAGAATTAAATAGATTCAATACTGCAATTCATTATTTGAATTAAAATAATATTTACTTAAAAGTATTTTAGGAAAAGAAATTTTTAATATAAATTCATATTTTATTGTATATTTAATGTTTCCATAAATTACGATCTTTCATTCTATTTTTAAATGCATAAAAATTGTTATTAAGATACCATATTATTTTTTATACGATAAAACCCATTAATATAGTATAAATAAGAAATTTTCATAATTATAACAAATAAGTATTATTAAATAAACTTTAGTAACGTTACTTTAATAATTATTATTGAAATAATTCTACTTAAATGCAAATAAGATGATTATTATAGTGAATATTCTTATTTTATTACAATAAATTTATGCAAGTAATTTCTATGATTGAAGTCTTAATTATGTTAAGCAAACTTGCAATTAATTAATAATTAAAAAATTAATTAAAATACAATTATTATTTTGTTTAATATGTTAAAATCTTTTATATTATGATTTATATGCTAAATTCGCTTTCATTTTAAAAAATCTGTAATATAATTAACTATTTTAACTCTTGCTATAATTATTTGAAAAAAGTATGTTTCAGTGAAAATATGAATAAGAATGTCTATTTGGGAACAACTGAAACTAAATATAAATAAGTTTTAAAAATAATTAACTTTGATTTATATTGTAAAAGTACTAGATTAAATTATGAATTGTTATAAGAACATTGAATTCCATACTTATGCATGTATATAACATTTCAAATACAGTAAAATTATTATGAAACTGAAACATCTTGGTTCATAAAGGAATCAATTTGTAAATTTGGATGTAAACTGACTTTGTAATGCATACGCATGGTTAATCTGGATACCAACCTTCCGGAGCTTGAAGAGTTAAATTAGTTGAATTTAGCCCGAGTTGCAGCTCTATTCCTTCGTACGCGTAATAGCAAATATCGGTCATCTGCACTTGTGATAGCACTCGACTGTCCTTGGCGGAACGTCCGGGATGCCAAATCAGTGGCTAGAAATTGTTGCCAAAGTCTATGAAACACAGACGTACTCACATTCAGTCATCTAGTCACTTCAATCTGATTTTTCCCTGCCTTTAATCTCCTAATAGGGCTCCATTGAAATTGTTAGATCAAATGATACCTGCAGGTCATTTTTATAGTTTCGCTATTTCAGATTTCTAATCTCAGACACACAGCGACTACTGCCGTCTTTCACACAGTGATAATTGCCGACAGTAGTACCACTATCTTGCCTCAGTTCTTTCTACTTACCAACATATTCAAATTTCATAGAGATTGGCTTATTTTTAGAACAGTTAGTGTTATTTTTATGACTTTCCCTTACTTTTTGGTAACCAGTGTAGTTTACAAATGTTCCTGTTTTTTCAATAGCATCAATTATTATTTGTATGGTTTGATAAGAGAAAAAATTACCATTAACATATTTCATATTCTCATGTTTATATTTAACTGTGTAATTTGGCCACATTCTTTAATTAACGTATTCATTTATTTTCATCATTTCTTGTTTATGTACATCCCAAATTTTTACTTTGTGTTATTTAAGTATGGAAATTTTGGATATTAATTTCTTTGCTTTTGCAGAAAATCCAAAACAAGATTGTCTATGCCTTCTGAAAAAACTAAGATGTAGCCATTGGATATCTTATTTCTTTCTTAGATGTAAAATACGAAGGGAATTCAGCTCATAAGCACTATGAAAATATCCGTAGCCTTTTTAGTCTCGGTTCATCATTTTTAAATCAATTTGTTGAATTATAAACTCAAATTATTTACAAATCCAAAAGTTTTTGAAATTTATTTTTGAATTATATTATAAACTTGTACCTTTTAGATGCTTAGAGAAACCGCGTTTAACTTTTTTAATGTTAAATGAATTAATTATGGGCATAGTCCAAAATGCCACTTCTAGTTCCGAAATCACAAGAAAGATTTAAGTAACAATTTCATATCAATTTCGGTATAACATATCCCAATTAGCTATTAATAAACTTTGAGAAATGGTTGCTGCGATTCTTCTTTCTATTTTCACTTCTGCTGATACACATATTTTTTCTCCGTAACACGGGGGAAATAATTGGTCTAAAATAATTGGAATAAAAAAACCGAAAGGCAAATACAAAATGATTGTTCAAATAAATGACTTGCAAAAACCTTCATCCTTTACTTGTTCACAAAAACTTGTCTCATAACACCATTTGATGTTCAATAATTAGGTCATTTTCTATATATTCTTGATCTAGTGTCAAATCGATACCCCGTGCTTATGATTTTGAAAACATTGTTTGTGATTACAATGTTAAATATAATTAACTACCATTAGCTAAATCGATTAATTATTAAACTGATTCTAGTATTTAATTTTATGGGGTTAAATTATTTTATTTAATTGTCTGCATGTAGCATTAAAAATTGAATTTACTTCTAAGTTTACTCGATGTCTATGAAATGGGTACACAAGCCTATATAATATAACACAGTTATAATTAGAAAAATGAAACATAATATCTTCGAATAATTAAAAGAAAAATAAAATATTATATACTTTTAAGTGTTAAATAACTAAAAACACATAAGTGAAATTATAAATCAGTAAAACAAATATTTATTTGAGATTTATTGATTGTTTCAGGGTAATAGTCTAAAAATAAGACAAGGCTGAACAAGACAGACCTAAAAAGAACACTGCCTCAGGGAAGAATCTATAAATCTCTTGCAAACTTACTTTTCCTGAAGTGATACTAGAAATGTATTGAAAGCATAAAAATGTAGTTCTTAGGACTAAATATAATATGAACCTGTTGAACAAGAAAATAAAGTGCGACAAAAGTTACTTTTTTATGTGTTTTCACTGTATTAAATCACTTATAACAGAGATATTTTTAAAATGTATTACAGAAAATAAGCTTAAAAACATATGAAAAATGGGAATAGTTAAAAGCAAAGTTTCTTACCTTTGTTGCCTTTGTCAGAATGAAAAATGTTTAAAGACATGATAGTTTTTATTACAGTTACTCACTTAAGTTTGGACACTTGAAACTTTTAACATTTTAGACTTAAAACATAATAAACGTTAATCAAACACACGTTTAAAAAAGAACATAAATGTATACTTTTAAAATATGGTAGTATTTTCTGTTCAACAAACAACTGTGCAGAGTATATTATATTAAAAGCGAATTTTTATTTTATTTAGCTGACAAGAAGCAAAGACATTGAAGATAATCATTGATTATTACAAATGAGACGTTTTGTTCGATGTGAATAATCCTTGAAATAAAACAATAGAAAATTAAAGTAAAAATATTTTCCTTAAAACAATACATTAAGAGCAAATTCATGCATAGTTTTATGTAAATATAAAGAAATAAAAACAGGTAATTACGAAGTAAAAACTGATAGAAGGCTCATATTGGAAAAAAAATTATAAAAACAAGTTTCATTTCTGTTTATTTCTTAATTATTGTATGTCATACGATGATGTATTATTTTTGTTTATGATTTCTGAAAACATTAGTATCTGAGGTTTCTGAAAGATCCGTATACAAAAACATACAAATTGAAAAAGTAAAAACAAATCCTTTATGTTTTATACTTATCATGATATCTAAGTATAATTTCAAGTAATAATAACTGAAAATTACAAAATGTAGTTCACCTGATATCAGATTCGAGATATTGAATTTATCTATGTTATTAGAACTTTATTATATTTAATATAATGTAGTTTTTATCCTAATTTATAAATCTAATGGCTTAGAAAAATAAACGTTTGTTCCTACAATTAGGTTTGATTCCTTTTTTATTTCACACTATATTGTAAGAACCAAGAAAATTTTCAAGACAAAAAAATAGCATTATTTGTGGGAGCTGAATAAAAAAATGAATACAAGAATATAATAATATCCTTAATAGAGAAAATTCGTAAAATCTACTTAAAATAAAATAAATCTTATGTGAGAATTTTTAAGACAGGTATTCATTATGCATATGTTTGTTGTCATTGCTGTTGTTTCTTATCCTATCTGTTTAGCCAATAGACTAAGCCAAATCCATGAAATCAGGAACAAATAAAATCCAAAACAAGAAGCGGACTTCGAAGCAAGTTCTCTTTATCAAATCCTAAGCAGGAAAATAATTTCAGGGGTAAAATGTATGATGTTGAATTTCCTACAAACGTGGAAAATCCTGTCTAATTATGAATTTGAACTATTCAAATTATTATTTATTCATTGAAAGTTAAAACAATTACATTAATTAACGGTACACTTGTAAATTTTTATTCATAGTAAACATTTTTATTCAGAGCTTTATGAAAAGAAACTCCATGAAATTATAAATGTTATTCTGACTACTGAAAAAGAAAGTTTCGTGTGACTAATTAATTGGTGATTACATTCAGTCAAGAAGGCAAAATTTTATTTCTAGAATGAGAAGCGTTCTGTTCTGTTTTAAGACTGTTTCAACTTATTTTCTAATATTTCCCTAAATAATGACACATGTTTCCATTATGTTTTATCTTGGGGATGGTGTTCTTCAACACCTTATTTTTGTAGCTGAAAACAAAATATCACTAATTTTTCAGTTTGTTATTTATATGTTTCGAAATAGTTTTTTTTAATGCCGGGAACCCTTGAGCAAGTATGTACATTAGCTCATTTGCCGCAACAAGGCCGTCAACTGCTACTCATTTTATCGTTACCCGGTGGGCACCAGGGAACCAAGTCACGGAAATACGAGTAGCATCATCCACTCCACACCACCACAAACTCATTCATAGGGCTGGTCACATTCATCCATCCTCTGAGGAAAGGACAAGAGACACAGAGAGAAATAGAAAGTGAAAGTACATCCATGCCCTACCCGGGATTCGAATCCAGGTCCTCCCCATTCCTAGTCAGTTACGCTAACCACTGGACAAGTTGCACGGCCTGATTTGAAATAGTGTATTTGATTAAAACCATAATAATAAAAACCTTAGTTTGAGAAACTTTAATTTATCTTACTTCTTATTTTGAACGAAGGCGTAGACTTTACTACTTGTCTGTAAGTGTATATAAACATTGATGTTATCTTACACTCAAAGACACTTATATAACTTATTGCAAATGCTTAATAACTTTGATGTGCTGGGTCTTATCACAATTTAGTTTTAAAATTTATCAATATGAATCATTAAGCACTTGTACCTCCAAATTAATGTTAATGTTCAATCCTATATTGTGACCAACATCAATAATTTTCTTTTATATTTAAATATGTTCTTGATTATTAAGAAATCTCTCACATTTCAGTTTTTTTTTGTATTAAATCTGATAAATGCCATTTTTGTGATTGTTTTCAAGATAATTCAGAAGCAGTCAAAAAAGAAATATAGTTAAAATAGTTTCCATCATTTAAACTTGGTATTCCAGTAACTCGATTTCATTTCGCATTTTATTTGTAGATTTTATTACTGATTTTTTTTCATAAATTTCAAAAAGGATTAAGATTTTATTATGTAAGTTGTTTTTGTGGTATTTGATTTGATATCATTTGGAAATATTATTTTAAGTAATACTAAAAATTTAAGAATTTAATACTTAGATTTTAAACGAAATTTGATCATTAATTACATAATTGTAATATTAATAAAAATTTTTTAAAATAAATTACCAAAATGCTAACACAAATATATGAAATAATATTTAAATATAAATGTTGTAAAATGAATTCTTTTGTTTATTATTAATAACTTTATTTATATTATATAACTTTTAATAGGTTATATATACTGTAATCAACCCATAATTAATGATATTTTTTATTATCTAGTTTGACATTAAAATTATATGATCTAAATCACACATATGTGAACTTATTGTCTGCTTAATATTTCTCAGAGGCTGTGAAATTACTTTGGATTTTTTAATAATCTATATTTTGATATGAGAATGGTAAATTTTTATTTATATGGTCATACTTTAGAAATTGTGACATCTAACATTTCAATACTCAATATGTTTTCCTGACTTTCTCCATTATTCTAAGAAACCTCCTTCTCAATTAATTTTAAATTTATTACATATAGTATTTTGTGAAAATTATTCCACTAAAGACTTTTGCTTGATTTGAAATGAATGATATAATGCTTTTTCATTTAATATGTATGAAAGTTTGATATTTTATCCGTCAAAATATATCAAAATAATATTAAAATAATTTGATCCTCATGAAAACATTTTTCCTGTATCAACTACTGTCCCAAAATTTTATAATGTCATCTTTTACTTTTCCAATATTTCTTTACTAAGTCGTAAATAAATACTTTAAGTGTCATATAAGTATCATATGAAAATCATAAGTAAATATTTTTTAAAAAATAATAGTTAATACTTTTCTAAACAGTGTTTATTTGAAGTTGCTGATTAGCTCAAAATTAGAGTTTTTAAAAGGAAATAGTCTAACACACATAGATACAGTTATGAATGAAGCTAAAATAATCATTATTTAACATACAATAACGTATATACAGGCAATACTGTGAAATATATCTAAAACAAAATAAATAGAAAAATGGGCACATAGATCTAGCTATCTGATCTTTTAAGAATATCACTTTATTTAAATTACATTATCATGTTAATTTCAATCATTCAATGAAGTTTATGACTTTTACATATCGTTATCAATACTTAAGTATTTAATTATTATTAAAAAAAATTGTTATTTTCTAGGAGATAATGGTTTTTGATAAAAATATTTCATAATATACCAAAGGTTAGCTATTTTTGGAAAAGTATTAATTATTTTTTATTGTGTAAATGAAAATTTTTTTTATCAAAAAAATACTAAATTTACTGTAAGTAAAATATTCTTTTACTAAATTAAAGTTAAAATAATTTTTCCCTTTAAACATTTTCCCTGTCTCAATTACTCTCTAGTAAATCTTAAAAAAATAATTTTAAGCAAAATTAGAGCATTTATTTCTCACGAACGAGATATAAAATATAGAATAAAACATTTAATCTTAGTTTATTCATTATTTTAATCAACAGATACGTATACATCATTTGAATTAAATAATCAGAATTGTCCAATATTTAAATCTATGTTAATTTGAATGTCACATTTAAATTCAGAAGTTTAAATTACATTGATTTCAAATTAATTAAGCAAGAATTAACTACTATCAAGATATTGTCAAAAATCTGATTTTTAAAGAAAATGAAATATTTTATTGATTTTATAACAGTTTGAAAAAATTAAATTAATTTATTTTTAAAAAATAAATTTAAGAAAAATATTTTTATCTGAATATGACTTTTAAACTACACACCAGAAGATTAAATTAGTAATCAAGTTAAATATTTGATAAATGAAATAGTATAAAAAATATGGGGACTAATTTATTTTTATTATTTGCTAAAACACTTAAAATTTTATTTCACTCATAAATCCTGCTTAAAATTTTATTTTAAGCAGGGTTTATGAGTAATCATCCTACAATTTAATCACAAAACTGTATTTTTACTGATTCAATATAAAACTGATAGAAAATATTATAAAATACTTTTAAAATATTTTAAAAATAATTAAAATAATATTTTACTGATATCATATGAATTTAAGGATAAACATAAAGAAAACAATTATCATTATTAGAAACTTGATTACAAGTATATTAGTTATAATACATTCCAATAAAATTTAACTTACATTTATAAAGAGCTAAAAACTAGATTTTTTACTTCAAATTCTATAAATTAATTCACAACAATGAAGTTTTGTTGAATTGCGTGTATTACCATCCACAAAAAAAAAATGTTATTTTTGTTTACTATTTGATGAACAAAGATAACAATAATATCTTATTGATGATACTTAAATTATCCTTCGAAGAACAATTCAATTTTAACTTGAATCATACAATAACAGGTAACTGATGATGAATGTTGGTCGATCATTGGCTAACATATGAACGGAAAATCATATTTAAGTAAAAACTCATTTATATATCTGAAATAAAATATAATTTCACCACTTGCCTTAAAACTATCAAAGAGATATTGGTGTTACATATTTTACGGCCTAATTGTTGTATTCTAATGTATAATATTCTAATTTAATCATAGGTTTTCA
This sequence comes from Latrodectus geometricus, assembly GCA_026290005.1. Classification (NCBI taxonomy): domain Eukaryota; kingdom Metazoa; phylum Arthropoda; class Arachnida; order Araneae; family Theridiidae; genus Latrodectus; species Latrodectus geometricus. Next base: position 19,786 of record JAPDSC010165198.1, read on the forward strand.
TAGAAATCTTTGGAGATGTTTTAATGTTCATTAAATACGTGAAATTTCTTCTACAAAATTTTAATTGAAAGGTATATCACTAAGAAAAATTTGCTATAGGAAAACCTTTTTTTACTTATAATGTACATTAAGTAAGTACATTAACTCATTTGCCGCAACAAGGCCGGAAACTGCTACTCATTTTTTCGTTACCCAGTGGGCACCTGTGAACCAGGTCACGGAGGTACGAGTAGTATCGCCCACGCCATCCCAACACAAACCTGTTTATAGAGCGGGCCACATTCATCCCTCATCTGAAGAAAGGATAAGAAACAGAGAGAGAGAAAGTACATCCATGCCTGAGTCGGGATTCAAACCCAGGTCCTTCCCAAACGTAGTCAATTACGCTAACCACTAGACAGAGTCGGCGGCGCTATAAGAAATCCACATGAAAATATTTTGTGATAACATTTTTCAGAAAATAGGTACCACCTCATGTCCCAATCTGGAAAGCACACTTATTTAAATCTGTCTTAACATGTCGGCTTCATTGTCATATTTTATAATAATTCTATAATTCAGGATAGATTACTTGAATGATTCTTCTTTTAAACAAATAAGCAATATTTACTATTAAGTAGTGAACTAATAAACAATTTATGGGTT
>JAPDSC010165226.1:0-15660 GCA_026290005.1 Latrodectus geometricus
AAATTGTGAGAAGGTTTATAAGATTTCATGTTTTAATCCAAATGAACTAAAGGAGAATGCAGTGATTCTTGAAAATATCTTTAATATATAATAAATTATTATTGTAAGATATTTGAATGATTTTCTTTTTGAACTAATTTATATGGAGAGTGAACTATTTGTTCATGACTTTTACTTGGTAAAATATGGTGATATTTTCATGGCAAATGAATTTTTTTCTTTACTAATATCATTAGGCTATTAAACAAGACTAAAAGGAATAAACCTGATAAATGTGATGCGTGTGCGTGCGTGTGTGTTTACAGAGAGAGGGAGACTTCGTTACAGTAATATATTTTTATATTATTTTTAATTATATGTCATGTTCTTGTTAGTGGTAGTTTGCATTTTTTCAGAAGTATAATTTATGCATGGTATAGATACAGATATCGAATATGTATTATGGATATTTAAGAAAACATTTTTACATAACAGTTTAGAACGATTTATCACGCTTTCATTTTATACAAATAAATTAAATTCTTGATTTAATGAAAATTAGAAAAAAAGTGTAAAGTAAGATTTAATGCTGAATAGGATATAAATATATAACGTAGTAAATATGATATCTCAGTATTTATAATCAATTTTTTTACATATCCAAAATCTACTATTGTCCACTACACTTCTAGCCATGAAATTTGCAAAATAATGGAAGTAAGAGAATAAAAATAGAGATATTTATTGTACGAATAGTATATCAGGAACCCAAAATTATTGAATTTGCAAGCAGTTTTTGGGTTTACAGGGCTACAAAATTAATAAAAATAATTGGAATTTATAAAACAAATGTATTCGGTAATTTATGAAGTCGAATATAGATAGGATAAAAGAAACAGTCATTTTATTTCATGCTGCTTCCAGCTTATCATTCATAATAGCTGGAGTGATAGTTGAGATCATAGTATCATTCATAGAGCTGACAGACGAACCTCCAAGTAATCCAAAACCAGATATTTTCATTAATACCCAGTTCCTAGCAGGATAAGACAACAATCAAATATCCTCTATATCTAAGAAGGTCAGAACACACCGTATAATATGTGCTCTTGCATTTTCTTTTGAAAGTTGGCATTTTGCACTCCTCGGAGATAGGATACAATGACTGGTTTAAGATACCAGAAATGTATTAATACGCGTTTAAATTACAATCAATCCCAAATAAAGTTGTGCGTTTCATGTAGTCAATGACTGTCTATACAGTTACCCTAATCGCAATCTCTCTATGATTATTTTGAACATATTCAGAAAATAAGCATTTCTTTCAAGGTCTTTACGTATGAATGTGCCCATCAGAAAGTTGAATGCTGAACCAATATTCCTTCAAAAAGATGACTTTGAGACATTTCTGTATCTGAGTCAATGGGTGCATCAAAGTCAAAATTTGTTTCTCTGCTGAAAGCGAATCGAAGTGATGATTGTCTATTAACAATTCATACTCCTTCCAACGTTGTCGAATGTAAAAACAAAAACTGGAAATACTACATATATGCCTATTTCAAGACTTATAGTGCATGATATATTGCGTGGTTTTAAAGGCCTACCTCACAATACATCTATTCTTTAGTTCATATATCATCAATAGTAAGACTTTGACATCTAGCATACCGCTCGTGTGACCTTAAATAAGACATTTTATTCCACAATCTCAGTACATTGATACATTGGTAACATTTTGAATGTAGATAATGGCAATATCATGGAACGAAAATGCACATTTGAAATAGGCAATCACCTAGCCTCTCTCGAGTGGTGATATTTGTTTGTAAGCATTTATTTTTCTTGTTTGAGGCAAAAAATGATATTTTGCGATAGTTTCAAATTACAAAATGAGTTCCAACTTAACTTACATGTAGTACTTCTGATGGCATTTCATGATGCCACTTCTGATGTCGTTCTTCTGATGATGTTTCCTCTAATGGTCTAAATTTTGAAAAAAAAATTCCTCAGGAATTTGGAATTTCTTTCATATTTATTTTTATTTAAAAATAAATATGAAAATATGTTTAGTAGTTTTAATATTCTACTAATTGTGTAAATAGTAACATAAACACAATATTTAAAATCAGTTAATGGAAATATTACACACACACATCTCATGTAAAATTTACTATTATTTTATTACATAACTTTGCGAGGAGAAATGACATTTTTCTTTCATAAATATTTTACAATTATGTAAGAATTTCAACATTATTCATTAAAATATAAATTTTATTAAAAATATTTTTCAATTAAAACATGATACTGAATAAAATTTAATAACCCTACATAATTGCAAGACTTTGATAAGCTTAGATATATATTGGTTTTAGGTAGATAAAACAATATGTAAACTGTAGTTGAACATATGATCATATATGAGTCATATGGGATTAATTAGTTATAAATTTAACTCTTTCATGCTACATGTCATTTTATTAGTATACATAACTGAAAATATAATAATTATAATTATTTCGAGACTACAATGCCTAATTATTAAACTAAAAACGGATGATTTTTTTAAATCATACGTCTTCTTCAATAAATGTTGGGAAATTTCTAAGAAAAATTTAATAGTTTACATATTTTTGTTTCTCAGTGAAGAGTGTAATTCAATAACACAAATAAAAATATTATTTTTAAGAATCAACTTATAGTTTTTAATTTTCTCTTTCTGATTCTAAAAATCTTACACCACTTTCTAAAAAAGTGGCTTAAATACTCATTTTCAACAATAGTTTTGTAGAAAGCAAAACTTTAAAGGATAATATTCAATCCCTTATGGAAAGATATAACCAATAATAATAACTTTAGGTGAAAAAACCCACTCTAATCGAAAGCATTGGTGATCGCTGGAAGATCGAATAAATATTTCTCTTCTAATACTGAAGAAAGCTTAATCGCTTCTGCAGACGTGATCAATGATCCTCAAGAAGAAAATAATAAACGTTTTGTTGACAGCGATTAATGAGAGTTGGTTGGAGAAGGTATGTGTTGATTATAAATGTTAATTCGCATCTTGTTTGTACAGAAAGAAATTTACAGGTAGAAATCTGATTACAGATGATAAATTAAAGGTAAATAATTTCTAAATATACCGACACATTTTGAGGGTAAAGATAAAAAATGTAAAATAATAAATATATATTTTCCACATTATATTCATCCTATTATCGTCGCGTCTCAAGTAAGCAAAAGCATAAACTAAATGATTATAGGCTATACTATGCTTAGTAGTATGAGAGTGGTCTCCGGAGATCAAAATTCGGGGTTTGATCCAAGCGGCTGTTAAAAAACGAATAAAAGATATTGGACGTCAACCTTTTGTATGCTCGTCTGTCAGGATGGGTACTTCAGAGTTTACCAAATTTCTTCAATTTATGAGGATGCATCCTAGTATCAATGAAAAGTCCTTCCAAAGAACAATTAACAAAGTGGTCATTAAAGACCTCTGAAATAGCCTCTTGTAAATAAAGTTGTAAAGGACATAGTGCTAAAATACCTTTTTTTATGTTCTTCATTGTGCATGTTTGTCGGAGATGGTGCTTGGGAATTTTCTAGGTTTCCTCCCATGTGACGCCAGAATATGGCGCATTATTTGTGAAAAGTCCTCCAGAAGGGCAATTATCTGGTGCACATTAAAATGTCTTAAAATAGCCTTAGATCGTTAGGCAGTCACTATGCAAAATTAAACTATCATATTCGTGAATTTTGATAGAATATGTGTACTTTTTATGAAGGTACTATATTTCAATGCATAATGTCTTGTAGAATTAACCAATTCAACTAATGCTTGATTTTTACTGGATATAAAAATTCACAAATAAGTGCTGATTTGTAGACAATTAAAATTTAATTTAACAAATATTAATGCCTACAGGTTTTTGATACACATGTGTCAAAAAATATCTTACAAAAGAATATAATATTACGTTCTGAAAATGTTGCAAAACGAAGGAAATCTAGAACATTGATCCAAATTTTTTTGTTTTGTATAAAAAAAGTATAAAAATATAAGATCAAAGAGAAGGTATGCCAGGACATCTGATGAAAGATGTTCTGGAACATCTTGATTTCCTTGGTGACAGGGATGAAAACGACGCCAAACTATAATCACTCGCACATAATTTATAACTTTCCTATTTCAGTAATTGCTTTCAATATAATATCAAATAGCTTGTCATTTCTATTCAATTTTTCCCTCTTGGATTCCTCAAGATAAGACTCTAGATGGTGACGATCCGTACCATTTTGCCTTTCATTTCGCAACTTCACTGAAACTCATAGTCTTTCCACATTTTGAGTGTGAATACCCTTTGTTGGATCATCAAAATTGAAAGTATGATTCTCGGTTAAATGGCTGCAATCTGACTTTACAAGCTCATCTGTTTTGTAGACGCCAGCTCTCCAAATAAATTGTCGATCTTTCTACTACATATACTACAATCGTTGATATTATTGTGCTTGCTTCTCGATTCGGAACATAAACAAGAAAACTAATGTTTTCTTGTTTATGTTGCGAATATCCAGCAATAGAGATATTCGGCAGGTTTCACGGCATACCCCACCGAATATTCATTGTTGAGAAAATATTTTGCCAAGTTTGAAAAATATTTAGCTGTTTATCATACCACTTAATAGATATTAATTCCTCTTCCCAAGAGTACATGAAACACAGTGGTTAGAGTATCTGACTACGGCTAGAGAAGACCTGGGTTTGAATCCCAACTTGGGTATGGATGTACTTTCGCTTTTTCTGTGTTTCTTGTCCTTTTTGAGATGATGGATGAATGTGGCCCACCCTATAAAACGGGTTTGTGGTGCCCACCGGGTAACGATAAATGAGTAGCAGTTTCCGGCCTTGTCGTAGCGAAGGGTTGATGACCCAAGTTCCCGCCTTTGAAAAAAAAATTTGAAACCGCTAAACCAAGGGTCGGATCAAAGGCTCTTTTTTTTCGTTGACAGCTTTTCACATTGCACCTCCATATACTTTTCTTTACATATAGTTTCATTTCGTGTCCATTTACACATATTCTCTTACAAGGCAGTACTTTTTTTCCTCGAAAAAGGAAGTTACATCTTCCTCACTCTTTGATAAATTAAAAATTGTCAACATTTTTTTACAAGGTTTAACTTGAAAAAAATAGTACTAATTCACGAGGTTAGAATTCAAACCGAAAGTGAGTGTGTATGGTTGTTCCTTAGTATTGAAGACTTTCTTTTTTATCTGGTGATTTATCAATTAGTTGTGAAAACCAAGAGCACCAAGGAGTTCCTAACAATCTAATGTTTATTCTCCTTCGTATGTGATCATGATTACTTTTACTGAGTACTTTAATGAGAATTTATATAAAAAAAATTATCCAAAAAAGTTTTTTTATATATAATTTCTCTTAAAAAAATACCTACTATCCTCTTGAAGATAGATTCATTTGAATGATTGCAGAGCTGAAAAATTAAGTTTTGAGGTTCAAGCGTGGATTCTGTATTGCAAGCCTCAAATCTGATTATTAGTTTTGGCATCAAATGTTATGAATAAGTAGTATAAAATTATGAAATAATTTTTGTCAGCCACTCCACTCCATGAAAACAAAGCTGAAAACTTATAGTTCTTCACATTCTTAACAATGAATTGCGAGTTTGAAATAAAATTAGCTGATATTTTTAGGTAACATTCGATGTCAACGGTTAAATATCAGTTGAAGGAGAATAAGAAACAAAATATTTTTTAAACACTACATATGATATAAATTGAAACTTAATCACATTATTATCTAAAACCAGTTCAAATATTTGACTACAAAAATCAGAAATATTTGAAATACATTTTTAATTTTCAATGAAAAAAATATATATCATGTATTTAAAATGCGTTTGGATGATTGGAAAGATGTATGTCAAGAAAAATTGTCATAATTTTCCTAATTAATTTCATGTTTACAAAGACAGTACTCCAGTGCTTACAATCATCTTGTTGAATACTAGTTCCACCAGAAATATATTTAATATAAAAAGCAATTATCAGTACAGGTATTTTCTTATGGATTTTCAGATAAATTAAGCAAAGCTTAATTATTTGTTCTTTCGATGCCGAGTAAATTCGTTAACATTTTGGATTTATGAAATGATATTACTTTTACGTAGAGTACTATCCGTTAACCTTCGTAAAATTTATTTTAAAATTCTTAGTGATTTAATTAAAAAAGTAATTCAGTTTATGTAAATATTATTTTGAATAAGTTACAAAACGTGGGGGTAAAAATCCATTACATTATAATTATTAAATTTATTATTTCATGACAGTTTTTTCTTTCAGCTTGTTAAAGTCTTAAATTTAATCAAATAGTATAAGATATTTGAGTAGTATAAATTTATTGAAATAAATTAAGTACTTTTTTTAATGTTTATTTATACTTTAAACTAAGAATTACTGTTATGTGTTTTATTAGTAAATGAGTAAATAGATGGTAAATTTGTTTGATAAAATATTAAAATATTTATTCAAGATTACGAGACCTTAATAATGTGTCTAAATTTCATTAGTCCTATTCAATAATTAGAAAGTTATGCAATGAAAAGAATGGTTAATATTTTGGGCAACAGTTCAATAGTTCGTAGGTTCGTAGTTCAATAGTTCGTTTCCCACTACCGAAGTGGATGAATCTAATAATATAAAATACATTTTCAACCGTATGACCGGATTGCATTTGCCACTATGGGCAAAATGTAAGCTTAGAACATAGCCAAACCAACACATTAAGAGTTATTAAAAAATTGAAAGTGAAATATCATAAAAATTTCAAACGTAAATTGATTTTCTCCTTTCAACCACTTAAGAGTCGCATATGCTGACTGCTTTCCTTAAAAGTAAAAATAATATTCAGAATACAAAAATAAGATAAAAAGCTTGTAATCGGCTTAACATCCTTTCTGAAAGAAGTTTTATGTCGATAATCTTTATTTGTTTTAGTGGAGTCAGCAGCACTCTATTAAATTACATCTGTAGAAGTTTTTAGTACATAGATTATACGATAAAAACGATCGTTCACTCTATAATGGAAAATGATGTAATAAAAATAATGGTAAATGTAATATAAAATATTAATGCTAAAATGTTTTACGAAATGGAAAATTATTCTAGCCAAATATTTTAAAATCTTTTATTTCATGCTTTTAAATATTTGCTCTTATCATTTGGTATATTGTTACATAATTAAATTATCTGATATAAGTTCATGGGTATTACTTTTCTATATAATTTATAATTTATTTTATCTTAACACAGAATTCAGTTTTACATATAGTTAATAAAGTAACTTCTCAAAACACGAGATTTTTTTTCGGGAAAACTGGTAAAATAATTATCTATGTGCCATCTTTAAATAAATTTAATTATAATCTAATCTATCTATTTTTATTGAATAGATCTCCGACAGGCATTAGAAATAAAATAATACGAGATACAAGAGCAACCGTGTGAGACACGAGCACGCACAAATTTTCAGGTAACTTTCACCAGTGTCAGACACGGGAAAATGTGTTAAAGGTTTAAGCAAATATTCTCGGTGTTAAATTTGCATTTAAAGGGGCAGTACAAAGTAAACAGATAGATACTTTGATTTGTAGTGACTTTGTATTTCTTGTTATTTTTTAAAAAACAGCTGAAAAATATTTTTTGTTAATGTGTCAACTTGTTTAACATGAATGCATAGAAAATACATCTACAATTGAGTGTATTGCTGTCTTTGTAGTATAAATGGCAAGAAAACAGATGATTTTCTAACTGAGGATGTTATTCACATAGTAATTATACAACCTTTCCAAGATAAGTGAAATGGAAAAAGTTCTACAATTGACTTTATTCCAGTTTTTGTTGTATAAATAGCTAATTTTATAGCTAAATATGTAAGATGTCATTCACATTGTCACTGCACGACTCATTTAACATAAGTACTCAGAACTTAGTGCTACAATTGAGTTTTTTCTGACTTTATGGTATAAAGAGCAAAGAAATAATTGATGTTAAATCTAAAGTTGTTATGCTCATTGTCAATTTGAAACTCGTTGAACATAAATTCACAGATAATGTGAATTTATACAACAGTTGAACTACAGTTGATTTTATTCAAGTGTTTGCGGTATAAATGACAATGAAAGAGTTGAATTTCTAGTTAAATGTATATTATTTTTATATTTTCAGGGGTATCTGTTATATATTTTCACGAATACTTATTTTAATAAATTAATTAAACTGCTTTCTTAAAAATATATACCATCAATTAGTTGCAATATAGTGAATTTCACGAAATATTTTTATGTTCATATCATTCTTCCTCTAAAATAAACTTGCATGAGAAGAATTTTCCACTGAAAAAATTGAGTCGAACAAAATTATTTTTAACAAATTTTTTAAAATGTGCAGTTTTTGTATTTCAGCATATAAATATCTATTAACTGTGATTTATTTTATAATTTTAGTTTAATTTATTTTAATCGAATTAATTTCTTCTTAACAAGGTTTTCGAAGTTTTCTCATTTTACTTGGAACAAAAAGCCCATTTAATTTTCAATATTTTTTTTTAAAAAAAACACTTTTTCATCATCTGGAAAGACAAAATTAAATAAAAAAAAATTTAGCTATCTTTGTAGACATTTCTTTAAATAATATTTATGTTAAAATTTTACATAATTCTACAAACTGTTTTAAAAATAAGTTGTAATAGAATTACTATCATTTTTTTATTTATTTAAGAATCACTACAATATTTTTCTCTTGATATTTAAACTTATAAAAATTCTGAAAAATAAAAAGCAGAAAATCATAATCAGCAATTTTTAGATCTAATTTTAGAGTGACTGGTTTGTTTGACGTTTATTTTACTCACACGAAGGCTATTTAAAATAGGATCTACAGTTTTAAGTGCATTCTAACATACTTCAAACATCAAAACCTGAGCTTAAGCTCGAAAACACAAACTGATGAACCGTAAGTCAGAATTACAACCATTCGGCTGCTAGATCGGCAGCTATTATAGTGAATTGACGTCAGCTTGTCTCTTCATAATTTTGTTGCTAATGTAAGTCACATTTAAAACTTAACTGTGTACTGATGAAATCATTTCCCATGGTTAATGTATCATTTGATAAACCATTGAGAGTTGTAGTGTAAGTGCAGGTCAGCTTCTAAACTACAAGTACCTCATAAATTTATGAAGCTACAATAATACAAGACTGGATTCGCTACTATAAAATGTACCATCAATGCAGTGATATATATTTCCTGAAGGGGAAATATGCATAATAGATAGGTTTTAGAAGAAAGTGTTTTTTAGTAATGACTGATGTTTACTGAAATTAGTAGCTTCTAAAGACACACTTAAAATCATTTCTTAATTCGATTACTATTGTCAATAACACATTCCAGCATCGTTACTGAAACGTTGTCTAAGCATAATAAACGTAGTTTGAGGATAATCCAGTTACAATTGAGTATAACGAGTAAATAAAAGAGTATAAATTAACACAAATAAATTATCACAATCTTAATTAAAAAAAAATTTCAATAAAACAAATTTATGATTGAATAATTATTCCCTTTGGGATGCCAAATTAAACAATAAATAGCATTTAATAATTCTTAAATTAGTTATGCTAAAATTAAAATGCTTCGATATTATTTTCCTTTGAAGTTCATTTTTCGTATTAGGTCTTAGCTTACTAGTACTTAAATTTTATTTCAACAACACTCATAAATTTTATTTTCTAAAATGGAAGAAAATGAGAAAGAATTCATTGGTTTCATGTAATTTATGATTAATTATTTCAATGAATATCGATATTATCAATTATTCAGTTAATAGAAAGTAAACATTCGGGAATATATATTTTTCATTAAAATTAAGTTATTTATCTTTAAACTATATTATATTTACGTTAATATTATTTTAACTATTATATTTTACATTTTTACGTCTTTTAAGAAATATTATGAGCTTCAATTCATATTAAGCATCTAGAAATTTATATCACCCGATGTGCTCTTATCTCGTAAATATTAAATAAACTGTAGTCTGTAATGATTCAGATCAATAACTTTAATTTTAATATCGAAAAGTTTTTCAATAAAATAAATTTATAGCTAGTAAGAGTAGCTTACAAATATTGAAAATTATCTAAGTGCAAACTGTGCTGCAGAGAGAATATTTATTAGATGATCAAATCATAAATTTTGCTTAAATTGGTGGAACCATCACACACAGCTTTAAAATTAGTGAAGTTGTCTGTTCAGTTTTTCCACCTATCCTACTAAAAATATCTTGGTAATAAAGTTATTTTATATGTTTATTTTTATTAATATTTTTAACCTGAACCCACATTTTGCAAAGATAAATATATACAATCAACAAAGCGGAAAATAGCTTCAAAAGCGTCTAATAAAAAAGAGGATACATTACGCTTTTTTATTTGTATTATGAAACTAATGACTTTTATTAATACCACTCTTTAGAAAAAATTAAAAGAGTCTATGTCAAAATATTTCATGTTTGCTAAAATAACCTTCAATTTTTTATTAACGAACTTGATACTTATTTAAAAATTACTATGGAAAAATAAAATATTACTTCATTAATAGGATTTAAAGAAGAGTATGTTCCACCGACTTGTTTAGGAAGCACTTTTTTATGGTGCTCCCAAAGAGCACAAATCAGTGGAACATAATTTTCATAGTGCTCCCTAAACAGGAGATCACTTTATTTTTGTAATTAACCTCAAAAAGTTATAGCAATCTAAATTTAAATTTCTACTACACTCACTATCAAACCTTATTAATACATATCTAATTTTGGAATTTTCTAACGGATTTTTGATTAATAAATATGGATAATTAAAGAATTATATTTTTTAATTAAAGAAAATTTAATTTTTAATTAATGCGAAGTTGAATTTTGTGGCACAATACTGAAAGCAAATTATTATAAAATGTAAAGTTAACTGTATCGTTAGTGTCCTGACTTGTTGTAAAATATCTTGAATTTTGTTAAATATACTTTTTGGGAAAAAGACTAAAAAGAGAGAGTGTTTGCTCTTAAATATAAAGTTTATACAAATCTATATATAAAATTCCAATGCAGAATAAGTTCTTTCTTCCCTCATAAAAACAATTATTCTTGATATTTGTTGCTATTAAACAACTTTAGAAGTATTTTTTGTAATTGCTCCTTAGAGATTAAATAAAGTTTTATAATTAGTAAATCATTGATTTTTTTATTCCCTTTAAATTCGGTCACAACAATTTCTAAATCTGATGTTTTAAGCTTTTTCTGTTCTTATATTGTGCCTCAAAGCGTATTTTATTATCATCAAAACAAGTAAATTTTCTTAATCAGTTGTGAATTAAATAATTGTATGTAATTTGCTACATTTTCTTAAAGAATACTTTTCCTCTAAGTAAAACTCGTAAAACTTGTTTCTCTTCAATTTGTATTTAAAAAGATTATACAAGAGTTTTTAAATTGACAGAGCAAATCTTCAATTTATTTGGTTCCGTTAAAATAAAATCATACAATGATTTTTCTGTGAGAAATCAAAAACGTGTATTAAGCTGTATCAGTTATATACCGTACATTTTATTTTCAATATTTATTGGAAAACTCTCTTGTTTACACAATGATACTTTTATTTGAATGTTTTTAATTTTAGACATTTATAAAAATAAATATCCGATATAGTAGTTTAATGGTTCCGTTGACCCAGGTCTAAAAAAAATTTTTGAAAATTGTAATATGTCTTCCGAAATGATTTTGTAATTATATTTTTATAAAAACGAATTTTGTTGAATATATTCCTAATCTATTTAACAATATATTAAAAAACTTTGAGGATTTTTAAATTTTATTCTTTATATTATTTAAGTGCTCTTCAAAAAATTTAAAATTTAGCTATAAAAAAGAACTCCAGTACAAGAATATAATTTTAAATTTGAGATTTGAGCAATACATTTGATTATATACGCTTCTTGCTTATAATGTATAATAATATAGATTTATGAATTTTCATGGCACTTCAACTGATATTCAATGAGATTTTCCACCTTTAAAATTGCCTAACATCACGTAGCATGTACATAGAAATATTATTGTCCATACATAATACGTGTGTCTTCCTAAATATTGATTGGCCAAACTATCCTTTCTTCCTTTTCATTTGGATTTAGCACGTACAGCTTCAAGTACCTTTTTTTATCGATTTTCTCTCTACTGTTGATTGTTTTAGATAGTTAAATATTTTAATTATCAATTAAGATTTTACCTTCATTTAAAACTAAAATTTTTAACAATTTATTTCAAGTTAAAAATTAGTTTATCATCATTGATTATATTTAAAATTATTTTATTCCTTTGATTTATTATTTTAGTTTTTAAAAAACTGATTAAAAATAAAAATACAATTTCAAACAGCCTAATCACATCCATAAATTATTTTCTGTTTTAAAGAATATTTAAACAAACTTCAATTACTATAATAAGCGGAATACACTCAATTTTTATAAATATATATATTTATATGATATCGACTTTGTTGTATTGATATGTTTTTTACATAATAATCCATTCATACAAACATTTTAAGATTTATATTTTTCACTTTGAATAATGTTCCTTATTAGATAGAGAATACTCCAATTATACCAATTTTTTAATGTATGTGCAACTACATTACAGATTAAGGCTTCCGTACATTATTTATAAGTAATAAAATAGAAGTAACTATTTATTATACATAAAGAGCCAAGCTGGAACCGAATAATAAACACTTTGGCATTTCGTTCAACAGCTAATATGCTCGATTCCCACTTTTGGTATATGCTCGTAGTTGTTTGAAATTCCTTTTAAACAGAAGGCCACTTTAAACTTTCTGTTGTAACTAATTAGCCCTTGCGTGCAAAAGATGATCATTTTGCGGAAAAGAAATTAAATAAGCAATTAACTTTGTGAAGATTACTTAAATTTTATTTAATATGTAATTCAAATATTAATATTTTATCGATAAACAAACATTGATTTATGTCCATTCTGGGAGTCAACTTTAAACAAATATAAAAGTTTCAGTAAACTTAACAGTAACTCTATGTACATATTTTCATTATAGACATTTTATTCAAATTTGAACATCATAATGATAATGTATTTAGATTCTAATACGACAATTAGAAATTGTTCCTTTTTATTGGAGTAGATTAGTCAAATAAAAGGAAAGAAAATAGTTTTCCTGAACGAAAAATATCCCTGTTTTAAGTCAGAGGTTACTTCTTTTTTCTGCACGAAGATGGAATGAAAAACAAATTTTGCTCGTTTTGCCACTTACGCTAAGTGCTCCCCGATGGATTCTGACTGCCGTACGTGAGAAGTTTACGAAGTTAACATGCACGAGAAAAATACAACGTTACATTTCGGGTAATTTCGCAATTTTTAAAAGTGCAGCAATATCAGATAACAAGGAAAAAACAGAACGTCTTGGTGTAGAGACTATTTCCGTGAAATATAGGTTGTTAATAAGAAGTAAAATGTAATAGAGCTTCATTTGCATTCATTTAAAATTTTAGGAAATAAAAAGACAGTTTTAAATCAAGTCACGTAAACTTTGTTTAAAGGTATAATTGAGCGAAGTGTTCTTTAGAATAATTTATTTTATTGTGAGACTAATGCGTTTGAATTTTAACTCTGCCAAACAAATGCACGATTAAACTACTAAAATAATGTTACTGATTTTACAGAAATTTGGATTAAAATATTTAACTTTTCTTCTGAGTTAGAAACAAAAAGAGGAACTTTTACAAAATTTCTAAGATTTAATCAGAAACTTGCTTTGAAATGAATTCCGAATCAAAATTAATTTAAAATTGCTGACTTTAGGATTTAAAATATTCTAAAGGTGTGATAATTTACTTCCTAAACAGAATTTAGTTTGCATTACAGGCACAATGGTAAAAATTTTGCTTTTGTGTTCGTTGAATTCAGTTTTAATCAGTTTAATAATTTATGTTCAATACAGTCTTGGCTGTTTATTTCCACTTACCGGAAAGCTTTTGAACATAATCAGTAGTCGCGTAATTTTGAATCTTGATCAAATGACGAGGTTGCTTCCTGAGATAGCAGGTTTCTCTCTACTCCAACCAAGAAGCGAATTATTGTCACCATGATTCATTCTAAATTCCTCAATTTTCGTCGGAGTTAGGTTTAGAACCTATCACTTCCAGATCATAAGAATGACGTCTTTTTCAATCAAACTGCTATGCTTCTTTGTCCTGTTGATTATACTAATTTGTTCCAATACTTTACCGGATTTCTATCGATGCCATTTGAACCACTTAACGAAACCACTCACAATTTTGAATCTGATTGAAACATAAGAGGCTTTTACCTGAGATAGCGCTCTTTACTCAATAAGCATCTACACACTATCACATCAACAGACAGACTCTATAACTTTCGAAAGATGAACAAGGACAGACCCTTTCAACATTATGGTCTTTATTATGTCCGGTAATGAATCCGCTATCTTCTTGACACGATTAAGACGTTTTAAGCCATTAAAATAATAAGTGCTCCTTCTATGTAAATTAACAAAAAATAAACATGAATGTTGATCTACATTGGAGAGAGTAATTCTGTAGCTAGTACTAAATACTTTGTCCTGTAATTTTCTTTGTATGAATAAAACAATAAGTCCCTACCAATAATCTTAAGCTATTTATTCTGCTGCTGTAGTTATTTACTGAATTAAATAATAAAGATTTTTCATGTAAAAATGTGTTAATATCTTGTTTTACGATTTCTGTAAAAATAATATGATGCTTATACAGACTTCATGCAATAGGAATAAGATATTAAAATATTTTATGGCTAATAATAATTTTACCGTGTATTTACTTTTAATAGTCAATTCACAAAAACATTTTGTGATTGACTATTACAACATTGTAACATTTTGGAAACATTTTTCTTGATTAGAAATTTTGAAAACTTTTATTTTTTTATTGAAAAGCATTTACTATCGACTATATTATCAAAAAATATTAAATTTAAGAAAAAATTTTGAAAATTTAGAGAAATATCATATAAAATCAATTTTTACATGATTCAAAAACTTCTTGAATTGAGTATCTCTCAAAAAAATAGATAAATAAAGATGCTGTATCTCCTTTTAGACAGTTAACATATGAAATTTATGATTATTTTTTCATACTTTATTTTCATATAGAAGAGAAATTAATCATTTCTACAATTAAAAATTAATCTTAATTAATTTTCAAAGTAAAGTTAATAAATCCTCAATATTTTGAATAAAATTATCTGAAATCATTTTATCAATATGTTTGAATTTTTATAAAAGTTTCTTTCTCTCAATCTGAAATTTATCTAACAAAATAACTTAAAAACATTCTTGTGTTTTAAAATATCCTGAACTGTTTCATAGGCAATTCTGTATTCATAAATAAAATGAATCTTAATGAAAAATTTTCTTGATTATTTCTGTAAATTACAAAAAAATTAACTAATTAAAAAAAAGTTTTAACTACATAAGCGTACATTTGTTCGATGTATATTACTTTCTTGCAGTGCATATTTGGTTACT